>WMED01001164.1:18602-28936 GCA_019650415.1 Pipa parva
TAAGACATTACAATAATTTTGGACTAGTAAGTGTAGGGATGGTTAAAAGGAAGGAAGAGGTTAAGAAAATCTATAGAGACTGGCCAGAGCACAGTCTGTGTTTGCATGCAATGTCAATGACTTTTTTAATGAACTCCAAGGCACACAGGATCATACTGTTACATTATAAAGTGAAGTGGGACAACAGGAAAAAACCTTGTCCAGGGGAGGCAGCTAGGACAGGAATCTAGTAGGGCAAGTACAAACCTCCTCTATGCGGGGAGGGTGTAACGATGTGTGCTGTAGATAAACTTGCAAATTTTGTCATGGAACAACACTTAGAGGGAGGAGGCATGTAGTATTATATACTAAAATGTAAAGTTGGCCATATGTTAAGATTCAATAATAAATGTACCATTAAGCTCTATAATAAACAATTGATGCATAGCTATAATAAACAGGGTTAAGTAGAGCATGTAGTCATAATTAGCAACTGGAGCAGAAAGACCCTTCTGGTCTAATCAATGTCTGACCTCAGAAAAAAATGGGTTATGCTCTCATGCAAAGTTGTTAATTTTGCATGAAAGATCATTACATGTATGTTGTGCGCATCAGGGTACATTTACTAACAGTGAAGGATGTTTATTGGTGGAGCAGAGAAGGGATAAAACTACGATATATGGAAATCCTGCAGTTATTATGGGGTAATTCACGATTAAGTTGTTCAGCTTTGTGGGCAGAATCCCTGTCCCTGTTAAAGGAGAAGTAAAGTAAAAAAATAAAACAGAACTGTTAAAATACTTACCTTATACAGAGCCAATTGATTACAATCACAGTGATGCTTCCTTCACAGCGCTGGCAGTCTGCGCTGCAGCTCCTCCCACCTTGTTTAACCTCAGGTGTTTTAGGGCTTAAACATCATCATGTTCATTGCGGGGGCCAATGAGAAAGCTCCCCGCAATGAGCGTGATGGTGTAGAAGCTGGTGAAACAGGAAGAAGGAGCTGTGTGCTGGCTTCTCAGCCAGCAAGAGAGCTGTGACGGAGGCATCTGGGGAAGCATCGGGTGCCAGCTAATGACAGCACTCATGCTGTGACTGTAGTCAATTGGTTCTGTATAAGGTAAGTATTTTAACAGTCCTGTTTTATTTTTTTTTTACTTTAGGTCTCCTTTAAGAGATAAAAAAGAAAAATACATGGGTTGTATCAGGTGTAGGTTTACATAGTGGTACTTTGTGGGCTTTGATTCAGTGAACTGTTCCAGTTGAGTGATCTCTTCTTTGGCTTGCACTGGCAATGCTCTACATCTTAAATATGGCCAAGTAGCATCAAATTATATACTTAAATTTGTTGAATCTGGTTATCAATAGGAGCAACTGTATATATATATATTTTTTTTTTTGCCTGACTAATGCAGCCTTCGACCTTTGAAGTTCTGATACTCAGACCTTTGAATATCATGGCCTAGTAGTGAGAGGTCTACCTGTAGCTCAATTATAGAGGTAAAGGCTGTTAATACCTTAGTAGGGAATGATTTTAGGGTGATTTCAGGTTAGTTAGTTTTAGTCTCTGGGGCAGGCATGTTTAAAGCTATGGAAAACTTACTGAGGCAGGCAGCAGGGGTCAGATTTATGTTTGAGAGCATTTATACCCCTAAAACAAGTTATTCACAGGCTTTTGTAAATTACCTGCTGGGATGCCTAAGGCAATTGTCATAATGGTTGTGGTATCAGGTTAGGTCAGTGGTGGCGAACCTTTTATAGACAGTGTGCCCAAATTTCTTCCTCCTGTAGTGCAGCCATTGATTAATAACGTCATCATGCCTGCATCGGGCAGAGATCACAATATTCTCTCAATGTAGACAGCGAACCCTCAGCCTACACTGACAGTTTTCAGCTGTATGTGCATTTGCATTAATGCCTGCCATCAAAATGCATAGTGTACATGTCCCACATAGCAAAAAATCAAAATGTTGTTTACACCAGGGGTCCCTAAATGCCGGGCCGTGGAAGATTAATGGTCCGCGGGCTCCTCACAGTTAGGCCGCCTGATGGTGACACGCGTACACAAGGTATGTCGTCATCAGGCAGCCGTCAGTGCACATTGGCTCACTGCAATCGAGAAAAGGTTGGGGGATCACTGGTTTAGATCACCAGACCTGGAACAGTTGTATGGGGAGCTATCTTTGATCCAAAAGTACTCTCTGCTAACTGAAGGTGCATTGCTAATGCTGAAGAACTATGCAGAACTGTAACTCCCAGGGGGGAATTCACCATTCAGCGAAGTGAGCTCCGAATCCTTTGACTCACTTCGCAAATGGTGTTATGCGCATTAAAGGGATTCCAGTCTCGGCGAGACCAAAAGAGTTGCCTCGCCGAGACTGGAATCCCTTTAATGCACGCGGACATCAGCGAGCGTAAAACACCATTTACGAAGTGAGCCGAAGGATTCGGAGCTCACTTCGCTGAATGGTGAATTCCCCCCCAAGTTTTACCTAACAATACTCAGGGAGACTTTTGCGAATTAGCATAATAGAGAGTTATAGTTAAACTCGCCTTGCATGATGCATTTCACCTCTGGCAATCTACCAGAGGTGATTTTAGACCTGTTTAAACCACAATCTTTCTTTTTCAACTAAATTATCTCTGCATCTTCTGCATGCATTATTTTACAAGTATTTGACAGCCATTGTAGCAATTTAGTTACAACCCCTATTGCCCCAGGCAATTTCTCTTTAAGGAGCATGTGTGAAAAATAGTGTACTGTCTTGGCAATTAGAATGACAGGATAGTATAGCCAATAGCCTTGTTAATGTGAAGTAGCAATAAAGAATAAACACTTTTATAAGATTCTTCTTTATTGTAGAAGTGTAGCATGGTGGTTATGTTATATGTTTTATATGTGGCAGGTTGTATGTTCAATTCCCAATTTTTTTATTAATTAGTTTTATTATGAGCTTTTTAGATCTTTTATTTATTTTTTTAATGAAATCACTTTTTGTTTTTCGCAAAATACACATTCCACCCTATATACTGTCTGATATGAGGGGCATATGTTCAGCAAAGTGCTGTAGAGTTCTGTCACATTCCTGTTAGTTCAGAAAGCCTCCCTCATATCATAAGGTGATACCTGTATTTTGAGAAAAACAGTGAAAAGTGACTTTGTTAAGAAATAAAGGATTTAATAAGCTAAAAAGACTGATAAAACTAATTAAAAAAAAAAAAAAAGAGGACTTCATCTAATGTGAACATGAAAGCTGTTTGACCGCCTGTGAGGTTGCTGTGGAGATAGGAAATCAGGGAAAAGAGGGGGCATGGCTACACACAGAAAGGAACTTTTTGAGAGGAAAAGAGTTACAGGGGGATTTTGAGCTCTGCTGAATTAAGAGGTGAGTCAAGAGTTAATCACTATTTTGCTTGACATTAGGCAAATGGTGCTTTCTTTATAGTCAGGGTTTACATACCCTGTAAGCCAGGGGTCAGCAACCTGTGGCTCTTTTGATGGCCACATCTGGCTCTTTGACTGTAACGAGTGGTGCTCACATGCAAGCACCGCTTGTTACAGTCTGCCTGCTAATTGCCAGCAAGCGCTGTAGGGAAAAAGCTCTCTCAGCGCTTCCAGATTTCTAGCCGATCCAGAGCAGCTGACGTCGCCGGCTTCTGGGTTGCTAACCAATCCAGAGCCGCTGATGTCACCTATGTGACGTCACTTATGACGTCAGTGGCTTCAGATTCAAAAGAGATGAGCAGAGCCAAAGGTATATGGCTCTCTCAGCCCAAAAGATTTCCAACCCCTGCTTTAAACCATGAGAGTTCCCCTTTAATGGATCATGGGACAACCCCAACCATTCACAGTGTGTGTGATGAAGTGTCAGGGTTCATTAGCATATTAACGAGGATCCAAAATGCTGTCTATGAGATACTAGCAGCAGCAGTTCTATAAGAAAGCACTACATCCACAAGGTACTGATTTGCTGCTTTATAACATAGCAGTTTAGACTGGCAGACCCTGTTAGTTTCTCTTTTTTTCCCCCCAGATCATCCATTTTAAACCATAACTACACCTCCCCTACTGTCACTCACAGCAAGTTATGTAAGGATGGAACAGTTCTGAGATATGACTGAATAGAATTTTTGTCAATTAGAACATTGGTGGGTGTGCCTACTGCCAATTCCATGTCTTGGAGCATACCTGTATATGAGCTCTGTGTAAAAACAAATACCAGGAAGTGAAAGTTGTTTTTAGACAAAGCAGCTGAGCATGTACACGCAACTTAGCTTGGCTGCTTGGACAGCAAATGTGCACACATCTTCCCCAATGTCATAAAGTGAAATTCTAATCAGTCAAATTTCAGTGTCAAGGTCAAATGTATTCCATTAACTTTGTTTTCTCAAAAATGAGTATTATTGTTTTGTTAATAGAACATTTTTAGAACAAAGTTTAACATCTATTCTCCCTTATTGTAGCAGGTACTATACCACAAGAGTTCCCTTTTTAAGGTATGTTTAAAAAAAAAAAAGTCAGTTAAAGAAATAATTTTTGTAACATTGAACAGGCTTAGTTTAGCTGACACTTAGGTTATTGATCAAAGTGAGAATTCAACTGTCAAAGTGACGGTGACAGTATTCCCATAGCAAATTCTCGACCCAACCATGTCAGTAGCAGTCTATTGTGTAGTGTGTGACTTTCATTACCTGGGGAATTTGCCACATCACAGAGTTTGCTGAATACCCAAATATGGGGAAGTGGAATATTCACACCTTTACGGGACAATTTGGACTTGAGTCAATAATCCCAAAAGTCTCTTCAGACATCCTTGCTGACCTCCAGATAGCAAGTGTCAGATATTAAAGGAGAACTAAAGCCAAAGATCAAAATAATGTATTCTAAAACTTATCTGGCACTATATGGGAAATCCTCACTTTGATCAGTAATCGAGTTGTTTACCTTCAAGAAGGACAGCAGTTTCATAGCTATAGCTATGCAGCTGCGCTCTGGCTCCGCCTCCTAATCGGCATCAGTGGTGTAGAATGGCGTCAATGTCATCATACCTGCTTCAGGCATGTTCTGTGATGATTTTGCCGCTCAGCATTGCATGAACTGAGTGGCAAAATCATCACAGCACATGCCTGAAGCAGGCATGATGACTTAGACGCCGCTCTGCATCACCAATGCCGGTCAGGAGGGGGAGCTGGAGCACAGTTTATAGCTATAGCGATAAGCATGATACTGCTGTCCTTCTTGAAGGACGACTAGATTGCCGATCAAAGTGAGGACTTCCCATCTAATACCAGGTAAGTTTTATAATATGTTAATTTCTTTTTTGGCTTTATTTCTCCTTTAAAGCATATAAACTGGTTGAGCAATGAAACATGCAGCATATTGCTCATGAATAATGAAAAATTATAGGAGGGTATGTGTAGACTCTGAGGCTGTTGCAGCAGGCTTGAAGATGACTTTTTAATTATCAGCAATAGTATATTCTTGAAGTAAAGTCTGGAATGGTAAGGGGGAGAGAAGGGTACAATAAAATGCTAATGGCCCTTTTCAGAAAGAAAGGCAAGTGTCTGAATTGTGAACCCTGGGAATGACACCCCACTAGTGGGTTTTAAAGTAACACAAAAATTCTTACTGTTTGTACTTTCTGATTCTTATCAGTAGAGGGCAAGTAGTTCTAGCCAGTGAATGATGTGCAATAGAAGTGGCTTTCACTAAAGTGCTCAATTAAGTCAGGGAGCAAAATTCAACTGGTTGGAAGACTTAAGGTCATATACAAATTATCCTATCCAGTAGGAGGAAATAGCCTGCAAATTTTGCAAACTTAAACATTTTGAGCATTGTGAATGACAACTCTGTTTAATACAGTTCTTTAACAAGAGAATCTTATTATAGCCTCTGCTGTCAGGGGACAGGAAATAAATCAAGGCTGATTGAAATTCTTGTGCATTCTGACAAATAAATGTGAATTCTTTCTGCCTTTTATTATGTGTTGCTCCTGAAATAGAAATGTCAGCTCTATGACATTGAGTCGCATAGGCGAACATATGAATGGGCGCCATTTGTAACTGAATAATCCATTCATGAAAATCTGTGTGCTACAGAATTTCTGAATAAAGATGACTCATCCAGGGCACAGTCCCAAGCTGCTGCTAGGGACTATTAAATACTGCTTGACATCACAAGGAAAGCCATATTATAGATGGTTTGGCTGAGAGCAAATTGCCACATGCTTGGAGAAATGGAAAATGCACAATGCAAATGAGGATGAGTCACACATATTTAAAGGCTGAAAGAGGAATAAAAACATCTATGTGAAAACAAACCTTTAGATGTAAAACTTCCCCAAAAGCCCTAGACAAACTATTTCCTTTAATTGGAACACAATAGCTCAGTGAGATACCCTTTAAAAAGGGTTATTATTTTGTTCTTAAGTGTAATAGAAAATTGTGAATTGTAATTAAAAATACTGGAGTAACACTTAGGCAACCAAGAAATTGTAAAATGTATTCTTATGGTTCTGAAGGGAAGCTATAATTGTAAGCAAGCTATCGTTGGCTATAGAATAAACAACCCCTCTAGTGTAGTTTTTAAGGAAACGAGACGTCACAGAGGAGATCCATATCTTTTATAAAAGGCCATTTAATATTTATTGTAGTATTCTAGTGTTTAAAAGGAGCACTATTTCCTTCTGTGTTATACATGTAGAATACTTCTGTAAGTTTTTATTTCTGAGATTTGTTTATTATTTCAAGCATTTTAGATTAAGGGGGTAATTCAGTATAGTGCAAACTTACATCCCGATCCTTTGCATCAGGTCATTGGGACTGTTATGTGCTCGCTGATGTCCTACATGCGGACATCAGCGAACGCTTTAAAGGTATTCCAGTCTCGGCGAGTCCCAGTCCCAGCTGGTCTAAAGAGCTGGGTTTACAGGTGTGATCAGAATGATTACAGCTGGAGCGTGTTGCACTCCTAAATTGTCAGCTAACTCAATAGGTATTTAATAACATCGTCTTGAGCTATTGTGGACTTCCATTGATACCTACAACCTCTTTTTTGATCTTCAAATACATTTGGTAATTTTATGCTTCTAACAAAATCATATGCCAAAGGTCGTAGAAGAAAATTTTGTATGGTTACAGGCTATAAGAAAAAGCAGAGAGAACTGGCAAGCACAGGATACATTGAGTATAGTCTGAAAGGACTGATATTTGTATAAATGGTTAATGATTTATGTAATGTGTGCATTTCCAATAATTACAAAGGTTGAAATGCTACTGAAAGCAGATCAGGAACCCACTCTTATAGTGCTATTAGTGATGTGCTGTCAGTGTAAATCAAGCAGCACCAGAGTCCAGTATTATTTTACTTACGTTGACAGTATTGTGCTATTAGCAGTGTGGGTTTAATCTTCTGTCTGGTTCACTTCATTTTCTGAATGGGTTTTCCCCCCCCCCCCCAATCTTAGTACTACTTATTTTTATTTAGGAATGCATGACAATTTCTTAAAATTTTTACGAACTTGGTTGGCAACTCTGTATTTTAAATGTACCTCTTTCCCCACAGCAGTTAAACTCTCCTATCCACCATTGTTTGAAATGGTAGTTGCAAGTGTGAGGCACATGGTCATTTTACACTCACAATGCAGTCATTATGGAGCTCCACTAATATAAATGAGTATGCATCTAATGATCAGCTCCTGTCATCCAGCTAGGCTGGATTACTGTGCTTGGATCAATACAATCTGAACACAGGCATTTTCAATCAGCTGTGGAGATAATCTAGGCAAAGATTTTGTCTGAATCAGTAAGTAAGGTCAGTCAAATGATATATATGGTCTTTTATTGGATGTGTTTAACTCTCCATTTCTTTTTGCACTTTGTTTTCAAATTTGTCGAGATTCAAGTCTGGCATCGGAGCAGAGAAAAAGCAGGGAGTTTGCTTCTTTTACTACAGTCTTAACTGAATGCTTTTAGCTTTCAGCTAAGACAACTTCCTGCTTCTTAAAAAAAGTGTTTAAGTGGACCTGACAGGTTCATTTTAGTTCATAGTGCACAGTTCAGAAGCTGCCAGACAGTCCAGTCAGGGCTGGCTTTAGGGTGGGGGGCACTCTGTGCGAACGCAGAAAAAGTCACCTGCTTACATTTTTGCAATTTCTGTTAATTTTCTGACACAGCATCTATTGATATTTTTTCCCTGCTGCATCAACTGCTGAAAATGGCAGCACCTGACGCCCAGTTCTGTTGCCCTCTTATACACAGTGTCCTGTGTGGACCGTACAGGTTGCACACCCTTTAGGGTGTGATATTGATCCTTTTTTTAATGTGTAACAAACTTTGGGCTCCTGTCCAGGTCTCATGGGGAAGCCTAACACCCAAAATATAATCTAATAACAAATTTGTACATGTATTTGTGAACATTTCATGCAGCTCATGAAAACCACTTTGAATTCTGGGATTGGAGGAGGACTGCCATGTTTTGTTAACTTCCTAGCTCACACTGATATTGGCTAAGAGTAGTTTATGAAAATCTCAGCAACATGTATTCTATGAGTAAATGAATTCCAGTATGTAAACCATGTTATCTTTAAACATTATTTTCTTAAAAGGCATACATAATGTTTCAGAGATATTAATTATTACATTATTGTTGTGTTTTAATTTGCACAGAAGATTAAAATTATTGTTATGCTCAAAGAAAGCATACTTTTCTGTATATTCCCTTTAAAAAGGCTAAGGACCAAACTTCGGGGGATTTTTCTATGCTTTGCCTGTGCTTTCAGAAGGGAAAATATGTTTAGTTGGATGGAACAAGTCAGCTGTTTGCAATCCTAGTTTCTAAGCATGTCTTAATGCTCTTTTTTTTTTTTGTCCCATTGTTCTAAAAAGGGAAGCACAATTGTAAGTAATAGCAGTATGACTATTCCTGGCAGAAGGGGCTATTGATCCACTACAGACTGTTAGTGTTTTATTGGTCACATGACAACGTCAGCATTAATATCTGTTGTTTCTATAGCTATGATCTTTGTGTTTGATCATGTTGTTGCTTGCGTCAGTGATACATATCATTCCTTATGTGATGTCAAAGTGTGGGTGTTCGGTTAGAGAGAGACACAGTTTCATCTAATGCAGCACTGTTAAAAAAAAAAAAAAAAAAAAGCACTGTTTCCTCCCAGGGAATAACAACGAATGATTCATCGCTGTTCACGTTAGGCCAATGCTAAGTATAGAACCATTCATGACCTGCACATGCGCATGGATTAGTATCTCAGTTTGCTAAATTGAGTCCCAAAAATGCTTGAATTAGTAATAAACAGAACCGGATTATGAAATCTAACTATTAAAAGGTCTCCTATGTAGCTGTTTGACTTGTGTCTGCTGTACATTGTTTTGTGGTACAGCCTCCTCCTATACCTGAAACAGAAGACTTGTTTATAATAGTTTTACTTTTGTCAGCCACAGGTAGCATTTTCACCCAGCATTAACGCTGTGTTAGCCTTTCCTTAGCAGGGATTCTAATGCCTTCTCAGTAGTTATCCATTATGAACATGGTGAGTGCCGTGTAGGTGAACTAAACTCACCTAATTGCATTTATTTATTTAGCCTATATGCTGGCAACACAATAAATCCAAAAACTTTATCTTCCAGATCACCTACTTATTATTAATTGTATAGTACATGGCAGCCTTTATAGCAATTCAGCTCTACCCTCTTGGCGAATGTCTGAGACACTGACCTTAACAGAGCATGTGAGAAAACTATCACAGAGTGCATGCCTCATTGAAACTCACAGTTTAATGCACTGTGTAAAATTCCCACACCAGTCAAACACATGACATGTCAGGATTAATTGGCCTATTAATGAGGATTCAATATGGCTACCATGAGACACTAGCACCAGCAGTTATAAATGATAACGTTACAGTCGAAAGGTACTGATTTTCTGCTTCATTTCAGCTTGGCAGGCCATATTTTTTTTTAGCATATCAGTTATGGTTAGGGTACATTAGTTCTTTAATATTGTGAAAAAAGCTAGCTGTTTTTTGAAAGTGAATATATATTTGTGTGTGTGTCAGGGGTGGGCAATATTGTTAAAAGATGATATCTCGATATTATTTATAATTTTGCCGATAACGATAATGGACTACATTTTTTATTATTCTAAAAAAAAAAAAAAAACACAAGCAAAAAAAAAACCAAAAAAAAACAAAAAACCCCAGGTATCTTAGGTGCAGTAGAATAAATAAATTATTAAATACCTGCCGTCTGCTCTCACTTGACAGCTCACCTTAGCCTTTAAAATAGTCCAAAAGCCAAAAAGGTTCCGGCACACCCAATGTTAAAAGCAAAACTTTTTA
>WMED01001165.1:0-28936 GCA_019650415.1 Pipa parva
CTCTGTTGCCATAAAGCCAAAATTCTCCTGTAGGAATGCTCTACTGCCATAAAGCAACAAAAGCAACAATTCTACTGCAAGAATGCTCTGCTGCTACAAAGCAACAATTCTACAACAGGAATGCTCTGCCATAAAGCAATGATTCTGCTGCAGGAATGCTCTGCTGCAATACTGCAAGACTGTGTAAAGAAATGTCTGGGTTACAATAAATATTAAAATTTATGACTTACCAAGCTCTTTAATAGTACATTTTTTCAGTTTTTCTATTAGTTTAAGAACATATTACTTTTTTCTTTTTACCACCACAAGATTATTGGAATTCTAGAGAAAATAAAGAGCTGTTTAGAGGCAGTGTAACTGTGTAAAGGAAAATCCCAAGAGAGGAAGGAGTAACCTTGACAATTCTGTTGCCTTTATGTTTTCCTCCTAGGGCAACTCATACTCGAACTATATTATAATCAGATTTTATTTAGGGATTGTACAGTATATGTACTGCCTCCTGTCTCTTCACATCCTTGACTCTCTTCTCATTGTTGCTATATTTGAGCTTTTCCATTCCACTTTCTGTTCTTATATTGCCTCTATTCATTTCCCTTGCCCTTTCCAGACATTGACTTTTTTTTTTCCACTTTTTTCTAGGCTCAGACTTTTGTGGTCTTAAATTAGAGCTGATTGTAAGGATTTTAACCAGTTTACAAAGAACCTTAATTAACCAAATCTTTATGAAACTGTTTTGCACAGTGCCAACATCCCATAATCTTCACAGGTACAAAGCCATGGTCTAACTGACAAGCAACAACCCAGCTAGAAACTATTTAGCAAAGCCACACTTACCATAATGCCATGAGACCCCAGTAAGAAACTTGAGTTGATATCTCCTGTAATTCAACAAGTAAGTCCCTATTCTACTATCTTGTTTGTTTGAAAAGTTCAATGAAAACTATTGCAAATCCACAGATTTAAATATTTCACATACAAATCATTTGGAGTTTAGTGAACATTATTCAACTTCCTATTTAAATTGTAAGCTCTATGGGGCAAGGACCTCCATCCTCTTGTTTCAATCATGGCCTGGCATTTAGAGTGATGTATTTTCTTGATTATATGCCGGTAATTTACTTCACTTGTTCTTTATTACGCACTTTTCCCTTGTCTGTATTATAACTGTATTGTTGGATTATACAGCGTTACATAACCTAGTGGTGCTTTATAAATAAAAATATACATACAAACATTAGTAAAAACACTTCCTTGATTTCCCTATAATAACAAGAGGTCTATAGACAGCCCAGATGGAAGTGAACCTCTCTTGTGGTCATTGGCATAGGAGGTGGAATCAGGGGTATAACTACCCATTGAAACATTCTGTTCATTCACTAATTAAGTGATTATTTACAAAAAGGGTCATGACCAGTTAGTGGGTGTGGCTAAGACATTCTTTGCCTATAGGCTCCTAAGATATAAACCCTGGAACTGAGCACAAACAAAATACTTTTTTTTATTAGTTTCAGTTTTTCTGTGCCAAAATAACAGAAAGCAGTTCATTGCACCTTTGTCTGTCACTGTCCAGCATGTTTTTCTTCTGATCCCCAAGCAGTGCTATATTTATATAAATACATACTTGGTGTACTTTTACTATCCAACCCCTTGCCAAAATTAATGATGGCTGAGAACACAGACCTGGGCAAAGCATATTAAATGGGGTTTAAAGAAATGAAGAATATACTGTAAATTCTAAACAAAAATCTAAGATGGTAAAATCAGGCTTCTTGTATATTAATAGCATGCTAGAGCCAAAATGGTTAAATCTATATTTTTGTATGAAATACAAATGAAACTGTTGGATCAGAGCTGTAGTGTTAGCCAACTTTGGATTAGCAGTGGCAGTTGTAATGTATGCAACCATAACAGCAACACCAGAAAAGACTATTAGCCTGATTTTTATTCGTTTGGGTGGTCTCTCCCTCTATGCTAGTTGCAGCAAATTTGGGCTTTCTGGGGCAATTTCTAAACGTGTATTATCTTAAGTTCCCTAGCAAACAATGGGACTAAGTGGGGGTTGTTTACTTAAAGTGTACCTGTCACCTCAAAAAACTAATACTAATGTAAGTTATACTAATGAAATAAACGTTTTTGTAAATATATATATTTTTTAAAAATGTACCTTTAAACAGCGTTTCTCTCTGTCATCTTCCGTGTCAGCCCGACTTTTCTTTCCTAGGTTGGGTGGGTGAGGTTAAATGATAGTTGACATTATAGTTCCTCCAATCAGATCACTGCTAGATCATGATTTAAGGGATCTGATTGGAGGAGCTATAATGTCAATTATTATTTAGCCCCGCCCGCCCTGCTCTTTTGGGCCGTTTCAGAAAAATTCAGAAGGGGGCGGGTACTTTGTGTTGATCTACGTCACACACAGATGGGGTAAGAGAACTGCAGCAGGGATTCTCACTATCCTGGAGATAGGATCGTGAGATGAAAGCTGATTGTGCGTCAGTATTCACTAAGTTAGTTAGTTATTCTCTAAGGTGCGAATTCAACTGTTGAATTCTCAAACAGCGGATACCCATAGCAAATTCTTGAGCACAACAATTTCCCAATTGTAAAGTCGTGACCACGACAATTTTCAATTATTTACTTATTATAAAACCTCAACTGCAACAGTAGCAGTCTACTGTGACTGTCTTTAGCTGGCGAATTCACACCTATATGCAACAATTCGGACTTTAGCGAATAACCCCCATGATCTGCATGCAAGGGCATAGCTAAACTGTAGATTATAAACCAGCGGTTCTCAAACTTTTGGGGGTGGCGACCCCCGGCGCTGACGTCACTGCACGTGATGACGTTTCGGCCGAACGTCATCACGCACGCACGTCACATGATGACGTTTGGCCGAAACGTCATCATGTACGCGCGTCACGTGGTGACGTTTTTGGCCGACGTTACCCCGCAGGAACCCTTATAAGAAGGGTTCCTGGGGGCGCTTCCGGGTGCCGGAGCGGTTCTCGACCCCCGTGGGATGGCCTCGTGACCCCGGCAGGGTCGCGACACACAGGTTGAAAACTGCTGTTATAAGCAATCATTTAACTCATGTCTGTTCATGCACCTTCAGGCATCTGAATCCATGTTTTAGTTCTGGGCCATATTTATGCAGTTAGAAATGAATAGATTGCATTATCATATGTTTCCTTTTCCTGATCCTCACAGTTCAAGATTTCAGAAATAAATGGAATAACCCATATGCATAGCAATCTCATTTTTTATTTTTTGGTTTTGTACAAAATATACATATTTGAAATGCAAAGCTGCTATTATAAGCTAACAAACTAGACACCTGAAAATACAGTGGATTAATGATATTTATACAATTCATGCGTGTACATGTGAGAATTTTAGGTCAGTGCTGTATTACCTACATATTTAAGGAAGAACAAGCATCCGTTACCAAAACGCCATAAAGTAAGTTATGATACAAACATTCCTCCAAATCAGATTGTTTTTCTAAATATGAGGTTAATACAAACTTTCAGTCAATGTCGGTCATGCTTTGAAACACACATTCAGTATTCACAACAAGGCATCCCAATGTAATATATAATGAAATCTAACTGGAAATTTGCTATTTAATAGTTGTTTTCCAGTATTGGGATATTGCTAATTGTGATTCTTAGCTGACTCCTTTGACCGGTGAAACTCAGTCTCACTAAACACAGGCTGAGGTAATACATTTCTCATATTCCTAAAGCATGCATTTACATTTGTTTTCATTAGCCCACCTATAACAGCTCTTACCCTCTCTCCCATCTCCGCTTGAACAAAGTACTTACAATTTTTCTTGCTTGTTTGGGAGATTATTGCACTTTCAAAAGAGAAATTTAAAAAAAAAGTGCATAGGAAATTTTCAGTAGATCAACTTTTTGAGACCACTCTCTCGTTGCCCCCTGAGATCCAAAGGGAAGTGTTAATCAATCAGAAGTAATACAAGGGAGCAATAAAAATGATAAGAATATTAACTTTCACTGACAGAGCACCTAGGCTTCTGAGCAGAAAAAAGAAGCTTATTCTGAACGCTACACAAATTTATAGACAATTGTGTGCATCTTTTTTACTAAGTATCACGTAACATCCCCATTAATGCTTTGAGCATAAAGAATTTGGCTGCCTACCATGATTCCCATGAACATGTTTATTTATAGGCAAATGAAAATGTATAAACATATCTAAAGTTTTCAACCTATAGGCTATAAGAAAAGCATTATAAATCATCTACAGATCATTGCTATTAGTGACATTCAAGTATATTTCACAGTTAATTCAAACCGATTTCCACTGATGTTAGCAGCAAACACAAAACAGTGTTTATGGTTTTAGCTTGGAAGTACTAATTTGTTATGGTAACATAATAGTGCCAATCACATCTGGGGCAAAAATGCAAATAATGTGTGTGTATAGGGTTGTTTGCAAAGCTGTCATACTGTTGTTGTGCAGTACGATTTCTAGGATCACTGTTGATTTCTAATGAAAGCATCTTCCTCTATTAATGACCTATACTAAACTGAGAAATTAGCAAATAAACTTTGCATGAAACAGTTATACTCAGTTTGGGTATTCTTTGCAGGCCAATATATTTTTTTATTTTTAGAATTATCTTTTAAATAAAAATGCTGCATTTTTTCCTAATATTTTTAGGTTTATTTCACTCTCTAAGTTTAATAAGAAGCATTGTTACTTTATATGACTTTAATATTGTGCCGACGTTTTATCAACCCCTCTATAAATACATCTTTGATAACAAATAAACATGAAGTATAGTCTAAGATTATTTCATTTATTGGGTTAAAAATCAGATCAGAAGAGAATAAAAGACCACAAAAATAAATAATTTTTGCTATAATAAAATATTAGGTACAATTGCTAAAACTGAACTTAGTTTTACTTGACCTTAAATAGTGGAATAGAAGGATTGTCTTTCTATTATCTACAGATACATTTTAACAGTTGAATAAAATACATTTTATGGGGTGGTAATTAACTCATCCTAAGTGATGTTTTCTATAGAATGGTCTCCTAAATTTTTTATTGTTTATTACCAGTAGTAAATATCTGGGAACAGAATTGAGGTATATATATATGTGTGTGTGTGTATATATATATATATATATATATATATAATATTAGTTTCTCTGTTTAAGCTAGGGGGACACTGTTTAAAATGTATGTCTAGATGTAAGGATGTGAATAACAACTAGGCAAAAATTAATATAGCGCAAACTCAGACGAAATTCATACACACACATAACATAATATATATGGGGTAATTATACTTAAAAAACTGTATTTTGCACTGTAGATTGTTGAGCACTGTCCACGTGATCTCCGATAAGTGTGTTCCGAGTCATTAACATTTCAGATAATAAAAATAATTTGTGTTCCAGTTTGTACTCCAAATGTAAGTATTGTCCATCTTATAAGTTGGGAATGAGAGGTTCTAGTGTCACCAGTCGTCAGCTTTGGAATCTTCAAGTAAGGGCTCTGCTTCTTAATACTATTTTTTTTAAATATCACAACAGCCAGAAATTCATACAGATTATAGTTGCATTTAAGTTTGCATTGAACACACTATTCTGTATTTTGTGCAGCCAGAGGTGTATCAGAAACTGAGATTTTTCAAGACAGTGTTGTAGTGTTGCTAAATGACATTGTCAAACAGTTGCATGGACCTCATGATATTTTCATCCTAAAAAAAAAGGGGGAAATACATAATAAAATCAATGAGGAACATAACCAAATCAAAGGCAACTAAAATCAAATGTCTGTAGCTATTAAATGAGCATATTATTCAACATAATTTATATTCATTTAAATGTTTTCAAACAAACGATTCCAGTAACACTGGTGAACACAAAGAGATAGTATAGCACCCATTTTCTATTTTTACTGCAGTAGAAATTATCATCTGATTAACATCCTTGAGTAAATGTGTCTAGAATATTGGTCCACAATCCCTCCCAAACAATGTGCAAAGCTTCTACATACATACTTTAAAAGCATTCAAACTACACCCAACAGCATAAACAACCTTTCAGTGTACGGTTTGTCATTTGATAAATTGTTTTCAGTAAAACTTTGCAAGTTGTTGTAAGTATATTTTAAACACTGAGGATATTGGAATTGAAATCTGATTTAAATTCATTGCTTCTTCAGTGCATGATTATGATTGGATTGTAAGCCGAAATACCGTATTCTCAGGGCCGGCATTAGTAGGGGAGCAACCTTGGCAATCGCTCAGGGCCTCCAAACCCAAGAGGGGCTCCTCTGTAGTCTTATGCAGCTCTTCTCTTCTCCAGCACTGATCTTAACTCCTGAATAGAAGTGCTTGAGAAGACCTGTGTAAATCTGCAGAAGCGCTGTGCAGAGCGTTGTGCAAAGTGCTGCTGGGGGAAACCAGTTTAACTAAACCCAGCTCTGTGTATTCTCTGTCTCCAGCTGATTAGTCAAAATGAAAGGCACAGTCTATACATGATAAACATTCTTCTCAGATGACATAGATGGTCAGATGTAGGAAAATGCTTTAGCATTCATGATTTTATACATATCTCCCATTATATATTGGTTATCCATCATTCATTTAATCAACTTCTGGAAGACAAGCCCTTATTAATATTGCGTTACTGCATTGTGTACATGCCTGATGTTACAACTGGCCAAAAAAACACTATTGCATTGCCTCTCTCTCAGATTTCACCTGCTCAAGTTCAATGCAGGAGCACATTCCCCTGGGGGAGGACTAGACACAGGACATTGAGCACACTGGAAAATGTTGGTAATGCTGAGTTAAGAAAGTTGATAACTACTAGAGACATTCAGTAACAGTAACACTGCACACTGTGTTTGAATATAGGTTCTGTGGTCAGGTAAATAGAGGTCAGACTGAAAGTTACTAAGTTCAGTAGCTTGCCAGGCTGAAGACTCCTACAAACAGAACATGAGCACTGTTGGAGTTGTGTTTGGGCATATCAGAATACAACATTTACATGGAAACATGAGTTCAATTTACTCTTCTAATTAAATGAAATGACAATATGCTGTTATATTGTTCACCCAGAAGCCTTTTTTTGCCCATAATTTGTGAGCATTGGCAAGGATTTCTTTTAATTTCATTTCCCTTCTTATATCAATGCGAATTTAAATCATATTATATTTATAAGCACATATATAATTAATGTGATGTTTGAGATGAAAAGACTATGCAGACAAGACACAACATGCATGGGGGTTATTCACTAAAGTACGAATTGTTGCATATAGGTGTGAATTCGCCAGCTAAAGACAGTCGCAATAGACTGCTACTGCTGGGCTTAATAGACTGCTACTGTCACAGTTGCTTCTTTAGAATGGGAATACTGTTGCAGTCGCGACTTTACTATGGAAAATTGTCGTAGTCGCAACTTTAAAAGTTGTCGCAGTAGCAGATTTGCTATGGGCATCCACTCTTTGAGAATTCGACAGTCGAATTCGCACTTAAGTGAATAACCCCCTTACAGTCTCCTGTTGAATTGCATTGATACACCTAGTTGAGCTATAGTGGGTTAATATGTTCCTTTGAAATAAAGAGTAAAAAACAGACTTAATCACTAATTTCTGTCAAATCATCCATTGACATTATAGATATATCACATCTTTAATCACATCTGGATATGTTAAAGTGGAGCCAGCAGTGTGTCCATGCTCAATAAAACGCAACGCCTTAAACAAATGAAACATTTTGGTGTCTCCCTCCTTTATGCAACAGTAATATCCCTTTCTAAATATAAAGATATATATATGGGGGTTATTTATCAAAGTCTGGACAGTCGCATAACAGTATGAATTTGCGTCAATTCGCCTCTTCCCAATATTTGTGTATTTGCAAATTTATTTCAAATTGAAACACTTCCTATGGTAGCAGACTTACGGAACTCTTTACTTTGCATGCACATGGGTAATTAGCCTATTCGCTAAGCAGCAGAGTGTGTAGAAGTGGCGAATTAGGACAGGTGGACTGCTCCGAATTCACCAGTTTCACTTCAGAGTGGTGATTCAGGGGGTTGATGGCAGGGCTCCTGTTTGGCGTAAGGTCAATCACATATCATTGGAAATATATAGATCAAATAGCAACATTAGTTAGCAATACTGTCACATAGAAAGTAATGTAAAAAATCACTTGATGTAATAGATGCCACTTTAAAGGAGTCCTAAAGTGAAATAATAAAAAATAAGTGTTAACATACTTACCCTATACTGAGCCAATTTATTACAGTCACATCATGAGCTGTGCTGTTATTACCCCGCTCTCAATGCTTCCCCCGATGCTTCCTGTTTCTTGACTGAAAAGCCAGCGCGCAGCTCCTTCTTCTCTTTCCCTGGCCTCATACATCATAATGCTCATTGCGGAGAGCGTTCTAATCGGCCCCCGCAATGAACCTGATGATGTTTAAACCCTGAAACACCTGTGGTGTAACAGGGTGAGAGGAGCTGCAGTGCTGGCTGCCAGTCAGCCAGCGCTGTGAAGAAGTGTTGGGGAAAGCATCGAGAGCTGGGTAATTACAGCACAGCAAAACAAAGCGTAGATCATCCACTCATACCTGTATCAATTGTCCTTTGCCTCTGTGTAGATAAATGAGGGTGCCAAGGAGCGTTTCCAGACCAAGATAGCAACAACAGCAGCATTCAATGAGCTCCGGCACTCCACAAATTGTAATATAAAATCAAAAAATTTTTTTAATAAACCAAGTTAAAAGCAAGGTTCATGCTCAAACCAAACAAGTAAAGTTAAAAAGGCACCTTACGCGTTTCGCGGCACAGCGCTTAATCATTAGAATTAGAATAGATGTTTATTGTCACTAGAAAATACAGAGTATATCAAGTGAGATTAGCATCATAGTGTCATAATTACAGCACAGCCCATGCTGAGACTGGAATCCCTTTAAAGCGCTCGCTGATGTCCGCGTGCAGGACATCAGCGAGCGCATAACAGTCTGTGCAAAGTGAGCCAAAGGATTTGGAGCTCACTTCACACAATGGTGATTTCCCCCTTAAATGTGCAGAAGAACAATGTTCTGTGAAATATAATTGATTTGTTAGACTTAAGAAAGAAGATAAATTCCACTTTAAATGAAATATCATTAAATGGAAAATCTTGGCTAAAGGTGATTTTAGATGACTTACCTTCTGACATGATTCAATGAATTCTTCAATTGTAACAACTCCATCTTTATTTCGGTCCATTTTCTGCAGTTAATATAATTTAAAAAAAAAAAAAACACTTAGAAAGTCTAAAAAAAATTCTTATGTGTAGGATGTGTCTGCTGTTTTAGCCATTTACCTAGTCTCAATATAGCCACCTTCTGCCATGAAATTTGGGTTTATAGACATTAACACAGTAGGCAGACAAATTGCTATTTTTCATCTATAAAAGGTCTTTTAGAACTGGATAGTGAGGGATTGGATTATAACACAATCCCCAGCAGTCTACACTGGGCAAAAAATGCCGTTTCAACACTAACTTGCACCACAGCCCACCTTGAAACACAGTAAAGGACCTATTGCACTGCTCATCCCACCCTATGCTATCTCTACCCAAGTTATTTGCTACTCTTTTACAAATCCTGAAAAGCATAGACAGAAACACTATAACTTAATGTCACAAAGATAGGAGACTTAAAAAACATTCAATCTTAAATTAAATTACATCATGTACAGTCTTGTAATTAAGTGAAATGACAATATTGCTGTTATTTTGTTCACCCAGAATCTTTTCTTGCCCATAATTTGTTTTTCAAAGAAAATCCCTGCAATAGACATTGGCAAGGAATTTATTTCAATTCTGAACAGTTGTACAATAGTATGAATTTACAATCTTTCACTACAGCAAAACAGAATTCAACACAAAGCTTCATCAATATCAGGCAAAAAGTTGTGGGTAGGCTGGCTCCCTGATATTCCTACACTGCCTTCCTTTTGGTCTGGACTGAGGTAAGGATCTCCATCTTCTATCACTTTAATGTTGATCCTACCACTGGAGTATACTACCACCTAACAAAAAATTTAGGGGTTTCTTCACTAAGGTGCTAATTCGACCGTTGAATTCGCAAACATAGCAAATCCGCAACAATTTCCCCATTGTAAAGTCGTGGCAATTTTTAATGTTAAGATTGTGACAATTTTCCCATAATATAGTCGCAACTGTGACAATATTCTCATAATAAAGATGTGACTGCGACAGCAGCAGCCCATTGCAACTGTCTTTATCTGGCGAATTCGCACCTATACACAATTTGGACTTTAGTGAATAACCCCCTTAGAATGTGTCAGTCTCCACATTAACATATTGATGATACATAGAAACAAAATATTTTTGGGTGGGGGTGGGGACAACTGGAAAAGGTAGGAAGTTTTCCAGAAATGTTATATTTTCCAACATGCTAATGAGAGGAAATGGAGGAGGGAAAAGGGAGGCACACACCTTCCTTAATTAGGATGACTTGAGGAAATCCAGAATAGCTGTATAGTACCAAGGGGGTGTTGTTTTAGGTGATGTTGAAGGGCATTAATTTATCCTTTCCAAATGTACGATTAATACAATGATTGAGGAGTTACTTGAATGACCATTAGTGATAAAGGGGGGCTGTGTGAGCTGTGGAGTTAAACAGCAAGTATGCATTCATTCTCCCCCAGTACCCTGTATCATTTTTTCACACCTGTTATCTCATTATCAGAATCCCTTTAAGCCATTCATAAGGTGTGTTTTTTATCACTATAGAATGGTGTAGTGCAGGTTTAGTAAAAAATCTTGCTCTTCTGTTTGTATTTTCCTACATAAGATGGCTGAATAAATGGGGAGTATTAGTTTCCATTCTGTCCCAAGGATCTTAGTAGCACTCTTTAGCACAACTAGCCTTGCAAGAGAAGGGAAGACAGGAGACCCCATTGATTTTGCTGTGTGTTTGTTAACTGTCAAAAAGTACATTGTATCTATACTTTCAGTAGACTACTGTATATACTGCTGTGTGTATATGGATGTGTGCAATCTATAAGTTTGGTAAGTAATGTTCTGCTAAGTACTACAGTTATTAAGGTGCTGCTCTATCCTACTAAAGGGTCTCTTGTCGTGTTGATATATTACCATGTCTTTCTTGTTGCTCGTCATACATTGTTCTGTGCATTATGGGTCTTGATTTACAACAAGGATAATGAGACAGTAGGTTCTACTCTGAAGACTTATTTGGATTACAATTTCTTTGGAAAGAGACCTTCCCCATGTGCCTGATTCCTATAGAAATGGTTAAGTGGATACCAGATTCAAAACCATTAAGTTTTAAGTGCAGCAGTGTAGGAAACACTACTAAGTAAGTCACCAAATGAAAATTAGGGAAACTTCTAAAAATTCAATTAGAAAGGTTCACTGATGGCATTTAATATCAATGTAATCTATTTCCATCAGTAAAGAAATGTTCTTTAATGTTTTTTTTTTAATTATATTTTATTACATGCACTGGAGTCATGCCAACATGCTAGAGAAAACACTGAGTGTATCCCTGATAATAATTTTCAGATGTCAGCTCTTTCCTACAATGGCTGCTCAACATATTATTTTCTTGTATGGAACAGGTGCAGTTGCCTATCACATTCACATAGTCTATATGTTAGCTTGAGAGTGGAGAAAATACTGTCCTTGCATCAAATGAGGCCTAGTAATTCAAGATGAATCTTTGGTGCAGAAACTGAATTTACCAGGTTGTTATCACTCCCAGCTCAATGTATACACTGTGAACATCACAAAACACAGCGGTAGTGTATAGAAATGGTCAACTTTATTAACAAAACACTATAAAAAACATCAAAATCAGGAGAGAAGAAAAGAATAAAAAGAGAACCTCACTCATGTGTGATATGTTTTCGGCTAAACAGAACTTAATTATGGACATGTCTGATATGACATGAGGAACACTAATAAAAGCACACAGAGATGACATCACACAAAACAAAAATGTTTCCCACAGTGACACTAGTTTTATCAATAACATATGGTGTAAAATGCTACAACATATCAACATACAGACATTTTACCTGGAGAGCAAACAACATTTAAAAAAAATTGAACAGATATAAAATACCACTCAAATTAAAACAAGGCAAAAAGCAATGGGGAGTTAATGCACTAACAAGCATTCACTCTGGTCTGGTGTAACATGGTAGCCAACTGGTACAAGAAGAAATGTACAATATTTGGCTCATTAGGGGGGGAATTCACCATAGTACGAAGTGAGCTCCGTATCCTTTGCCTCACTTCACACGCGGACATCAGTGAATGCTTTAAAGGGATTCCAGTCTCGGCGAGGCAACTCTTTTGGTCTCGCCAAGACTGGAATCCCTTTAAAGCGTTTGCTGATGTCTGTGTGCAAGAATTCCCCCCTAGGTGTGAGCACCCACTGGCCCTGATGTGATTTCCTATGGGAGAGCAACTTTGAGCTTGGCAGAACTTGAAGATTGTATTAAGTCAGGGCTTTAGAACATTCACAGGGCTAGATCAAACTGTAGCCAATCAATAGCATCAGTATTGACATGGGCAACAATTAAAGAAAATATAAAATGCCCTTTAAACCACTTTAAACCAGGGGTGATTCTGCCAGTAATGTGCTAATATAATTACCAATGCTGTTGTTCTCTGAGTTAGAGAGATTGCACAACATGGGCATATTTACATTAGGGGTTCCCATAGGTTTTGAGAGCAAAGGGAATTGTCCGGGTTACAACCCCCCCTAAACTTAAATTAAGTCAGTGGACTGAGATAAAGCAGTTCACAGAACGCAGAACAGGGAGTTCTTTTCCTTTTCCTTTTAAAAGGGTAGAGTCCCCCGGGTCATCAAAAACCTCTTCTCTATCAACTGTAACAACAAAACATACTTCCCCCCCTCAAGCATTTTAACACGGGACTAAATGCACCTATTCTATCTCCAGTGTTGTCTATTATATATAACCATATGGATTTTAAATAAAATGCATGGATTCTCACCTGGAAGAAGTTTTCCACATGTTCCCTTGGTGCTTCTTCTCTCATGTTTGGGTATGTGTATTTTCCCATCATATCATAAATAGATTTCATAATGTCCATCATCTCCTGCAGTAAGTACATAAGGATGACTATTCCAGTATTCCTTTAAATACTAGACTCTTGGTTACAAACAAGACTTGTCTTCCTTGTACAGACCAGCTTGCTATTGCAACACTCCCTTCCTACCTGAAAAACTACTTGGGCAGTAGCCATTAACTATACTGAGTTTCCTCTTAGGCATTAGTCTATGATAATGTAATGATCACTGAGCAATTTATTTTTTTATTACCTTCCTGTCACTAGCTACTTTTTCTGGAACATTTCCCCTGTGAATATACCTGTACAGTAATAATGGCACCTTTTATTTGTTGCTGAGCTTTGGCAGTAACTGAAACCCTTATGTTTCCATCCTGCACCAAACCATGAGTGCAACTCTTAGGTTGCTGTGTCCTTTAAGGGAAATATACACAGAAAACGTTATTGACCTTACTATTTCCATGAAGTAAATCTAGTGAAAGATTCTATAATGTTCTTCTGACAAGTAAAATAAAAAAAAGTCAATCATGGATTTTAATTAACATTTCCATCACATAAAGAAATTATTCTGTAAAATGGTACTTGCATGGCTTTACCAATCTATACCCTTTTTTTGATTTTATCAACAAGATGAGTCATAATTTCTTTAATGTCAGAACTGAGGATGGAGAATCCAAGATCAGAGCATTTCCTCTCTCAGCCACTTTTAGCTTTCTTTCACTTTTATAAATAAGATTTTTATTTTCAATTAAATAAACATTAATATGTGAAGAAACAGTTTGAGTAGAATGTTGCAGATTTTATTTTGATCTCTGGAACTCCTGTTGGATCTTAAAATTCAGAACTAGGCTTAAGAACTGTTGCCTAGCTATGCCAGAATATATTATAAAGGGATACGAGTCTATATGGCATTTACCTCTTTAGTGATGCAGCCATCTTTGTTTAAGTCATACAGATTGAAGGCCCAGTTGAGTTTGTCGTCTATACTGCCCCTTAAGATCACAGACAACCCTGCTACAAAATCCTGTAAAAAATAAAAATAGTTAGCACAAAAGTACAAATAAATAGACAAATTATCAATTCCCTTCTTTGTATTTGACAATGGCTGCCATCTTATTCCTGTAATTAAAGAATAAGAATTACAGAAATGCCCCCTAGTGGCTAAATTACCAGGAAAACTGTAGAATGTCAGCTTATTTTTCTTTAACAATTTTATTTTAAATCATCAATCATGCATAGAGTGTGTTTGTTTCTTCAAAAGAATGCAAGAAAAGTCTCTTAATCTACCAGTATTATGTCCCTCTTAAAGGTGAGCTATAGTCAGATTACATCTTTACCTATGCAGTACTATACCTTAGTGAGAAGTGTTTCTCCCCAGTATTTGTTTCATGTGTTCTAGAATGATTGAGTAGGTAGCACTGATAAACTTCCGCACCAGAAAATGTGTGTGTGACGTGTACTGGCCAGTTTTCCATGAAAAGGTACCCTTCCCTGGACATTTTTTCCCTACTTACTACTTAATGCCTGCGCACAAGTTGCTTATCGTCTGTAAAAAGTCAGCAATAGTTAACCAATAGAAATTAAGCAGCTTTCTCTTCTAAAGAAGTTGCCTAACTTGGGAGGGGAGGACAAAATGTCAGTTCTCAGGAAAACTAATTAAGGGAAACAAATGGCAAGTATTATTTCTTCATTAAACTTTTTTTTAATTATTTGTGTCAGGAATTGGCTTAGTATAAAGGAGTTTTATATGTATGTGTGCAGTTATATCGGCACTATAGTGCCTCTTTAATTGACTGTTCCATCCTTTTATACCCATACATTTAATACAAAGTACAGATCAATCTTCAACATCTATCCAGGAAAAAAATGAAAGATGATTTCTCACAATTAAAGCAAAGTGTTTTTAAAGGCAAAAGATTTATTTTTCAAACAATATGACAACCAGGAATCCATTTGTTCAGAGAGAGTCAAGTAAATGAAGGCCAACCTTTCCAGGGAATACCAATAATAGAACTCTTCCACAGTTACAAGTATAATTTGGTGACAGAATATATCAGTCTAATTAGAAAGCCTTTATACTCCCACGTGGGATTCACACAGTCTTTTTAGAACTTGTCCTCCAAGCTGTGACACACATTTTAAATAGAAAAAAATGCAGGATATTTCTCTTGTGCATTTCTCACATCATAAAAGGCTTACCTCAAAACTGACAGAACCATTGTGGTCAGTATCGAAAGCATTGAACAGAAAATGAGCGTACATGCTGGAATCTGGGGGGAAAAAGAGACATTCTGTGACAAAAATGATAGGATGAACCTGAAGCAGGAAATCATCTCACTTTGCGTTCTTGATGTTCAAACTTAATATTATTTAAAGGGAAAACAAAGGAGAAAACTTGTTATTCCATTTTTCATCAGTTTCAGTATTTAACCTTAAAAAAAGATTTTTTTTATATATTCTTAATTTTTTTTTTTTTTTTTTTAGTTTACTTTACTTACCATTCCCATCTGTACTATTAAACTACTCAGCTATAACCTACTCCTAGGCACTAGGCAAGCCTTTAATCTGAGACTAATGTTTAAAACAATGCAAATGTTGCAACCAGCTCTGTTACATTAAAGCAAGTTATTTGCTGCCCATTAGAAGGCATATGTAATATGTTGTACATACAATATTCTAAGGCAGTCTTCATTTTATAATTTTTTTTGGAATACTCAATTTGGTTTCAACTCTTTGGTTTTTGCTATATTTTTTTGGTTAAAAAGTTGAATTGACCATCAGCAACCACAAAATAAATGAATTTAGGGCTTTTAATTTTTTATTCTATTTAGAATTATTTTTATTACTATTGATCTTCTAGTATGTACTTAAAGGCACACTCTAGCCTCCAACACTAATAATAGGAAATATTAGTTATAAAAGAAATGTCTTCATTGTCTTTACCTTTAAATAAAGTATAGCATCACAGCGGGAAAATAACTGAGGAGCAGACATGACTAAAATGACTGCATATGGCTACACTGATAGACTACTGCACCATATGTGGGCATCAGATCTGGGAACTTGCCAGATTTCACCAGGAAACTCCAGGTTTTCTAAGCCAATATACACATAAGTTTGGGCCTGATATTCTATGGCTCCATCCCCTCCCTATCTCCACCCCAATATGCCCAAAACCCACCCCATTCCACTCGACTTTACCTCCTTAGCAACTCCATTAGCATAAGCTTACCCCTAACCTGATGTGACTCTTTGCAATAAGCTCCGCCACTCAACTTGACCTCTTCTAAGCAACTCCATTAGCATAAGCTTGTCCCTAACCTGATGTGACTCTTTGCAATAAGCTCCGCCACTCGACCTCACTTTTTAAAATGCATTTACTATGTTGGGCTTTCTGCAGCTTCTCATGAATGCAATATGAATGGAATGCTAAGTGGATGTTTGTTTATGCAATGGAAAAAAAGATGTCTGCAATGAGCAAAAATGAATTCAAATCAATAAAATAGTGAATCATAATTTCAATTCCAGACATATTAATTCTATATAAGTAATGTGTAGGAATAAATTCCATGCCTATTTAATTAGCAAATTTATCATTCTGGTGTTACTGTCCCTTATAATAGTTCAGATTTTTGGGAAAATAGCTAACTTAGAACTTTGAATCAATTTGGATATTGTGTTGGGAATTAAAAAAGCATAAACGTTTTAAATGTAAAATTGGTTCCATATATGGCAATATTGGTATATTACACTTGACACCTTTTGATAGATCTGAAAAGACACTTTTTCAAAGCAGTGCCTGTGCAATCCAGGTTTGCAGATTTTCACATCTGAAAAGTTACAAGAAGAACTCATGCAGCCCATTTAGACCTAAAGGCTGACTGTTGGTTTATCTTCTAAAAGAGAAGCAACTTCATATCAAAAACATTATGGAGATGATACCAGTGAAAGGTCAGCTTACTGACCCACCCTCCATTCCCTCACCTGATTCCTTCTATTAGTAATTTGCCCAGTGAGGGGGTGGAAATAAGACAATATATGAGCCCACCCATCAGGAACTATCCAAAGGTCACATGACAGGGGTTATGGACCAGGTCATATCTGACACCCACCATTTCTTCACTCCTGTCCAATTAGATAAAAGAACCACTGTTAGGATATTTACATAGAGTGAGTATATGGGGACACTTGGAAACCTAGATAGGCCTTCTTTTCCATGCCACACTGAAAGATAAGTCACTAAGACAAACTTGCGATAACTCTGCTAAGCTTTTTCCTCCTCCATATTGTCTACAAATGATGTTTCTTTGTACCCAAGAGGGTCAATAGCAGCAAATAAACAAACTTATGAGTATCTTACCCTGGTGAATGCACACATATATTTTGCATTAAAATCTGCAATACTGACCTAGTTTATGCGAATAACAAATTAATCTTACCGCCTTGTGGAAAAAACTGGGAGTAAATCTGTTTGAAATTGTCTTCATTAACAATCCCGCTAGGACATTCCTGTGGGGAAAGAAAAAAGTTTTATTTTCTTTAAATAATTAATAAAAAAGTATAAATTAGACACGTCTGTTCCGACAATGCACCAGTTTCTTTTTGCCTTGCATTTTTTTTATAAAGTAGGAAGGAGCACATTTTTCAGAGCAAGGGCCCCATTTCCCAGCAGATTAGCCAGGGACCCCAGCTAAATTTCCTTTGCTTATGTGTAATATAAGCATATGGTATGTACAGTACTGTCCTTTTCCTATAATACAGTGCATTCAGGGGTGTACATATACATTTAATTAAGGGTCTGAGGGCTTGAAACATGTTGCAATGAGTTTAATAAGTTGAATAGCAGGAAAGAATCTCTGTGCTTCTGCAATTTATGTTTGACATAATATTGTTTATGTCCGGAGGCAGAGACAAAGAAGGCAGAGACTGCACTACTTAAGTTAGCAACTATTGGAGTATGTATAGTAAAATCAGGGAAGGCAGCTGATACTGGGCAGAAGGGGGTCCAGCAACAGGCTATCTGCATTAACTGCCATCTGTTTTATTGGCTCCTTGCAGATGCAATAGCTACAAACTGAAACTGAAATGAGCAATTACTTCCTGTCAGACCAACTCCCATACCTGACCATGGCCACCATAAGGCACTAAGGAATGGGGACTCTGGTGCATGTTTGCTCTGAGGTCTGCGATGGCCACTGTACACAACTGGTTACACTGATCCAAAAATATTATGCCACATCAGGAAATAGCCATATTAGAACACATAGACAAGGGACATGACTCAATTATCTATAACCCCCATGTTACCTATAGTGAGTGACCAGATATAAAGACCACGTAAATGAACAGGAAATACAATAAGGGACATAGTTTTTATACACCATATTGCTTTTCCTTGTGTTGCTGCTTTATTAGTTGTAGCACAAAAATGCCATAAACTGAGAGGCAGGCGACAGGATTCTGGACTTCATTCAGTCTCTGACCATGTGGAAGTGGCAAAGAATTTTCCCTATGCAGGCAAACAGGGTCAGTTTATTCAGATAAAAGGAGTTTGTTCATATTAAGTGTAATTTTAAGTACATTTAAAACAGTACATTTTTTAAGATGATTTGCACCTGATCCTATCCATTAATAATAGTTGTACTTTTGAATTATAGTTTTATTTCAAACCTCTCTACATATAAATGGTCCTCTGGTTAAAAGACATGTTTATTTATGGTCATTTCCTCCTTTCTCTGTATCCAGTCACCAGAGTATAAGGCTCCATTACACCTTCAAAAAACATATTGTGAGGGTGTTGTGTTTGAGGGGAGATATTTCTCCCCAATTATGCAGACATACTTCCGGAGGCCAGTCCAGATTTTGTAAATCACCCCAGCTGCAAGCTAGAGGCTGGTTAAAAGGCAGTTGGGAGAGTCACTTGGGTGTGGTTGGAGTTGGAAGTCTGGCAGTCTGTGGAGTTGAGCCATAAGGGAAAGTGTGTATGTATCTCATGTGATGGATGCTGTAACATTTTAGGTTCAGTTAATGAGCATAGTTAATGACAAAGGTCTTTTTCCTCTGAAAGTAGTATTTTTGAAGTGACTTTTGTTTTGCCAAAGAAAGGCTGTGTTTTAAGTTAATTTTTTTTCCTGAAATAAACATTGAATATGAAAGAAACTCACTGTTTGTGGTGTATTAAGCCCTAAACACTGCTCCAGCACTTGAGTGATTCCCTACAATATCCATATAATAAATTATACTCTGAGTCTGCAAAATACAGAGGACTATATGACTCTTATGGCTACAATGATGTACTGTACATTATGGCCCTTATTCACCAATGTGCGAAGTGAACCGCGATGTGTTCGACTCACTTCGCACATTGATGAATAAGGGCCTATATGTTTCAGACACTTGGTCCCTTCATCAGGATCCTAGGGTTGACTAAAGAGAAATAGTACAGAGGCTGTATAGAAAACTCAGTAATGGAAAAGAATTATAAATTGTTTTTGGTCGCTAAGGGTCAGTGATCCTTCAATCAAAAGGATGCAGCAAAGTGACGGGAAAAAAAAAGACCAGCCATAAATTGTCTAGAACCTTGATTCTCCACCAGTAGTATGGATATCACTGGGTGTACATTTGGAGACAGGGGCTACACAGTGGATCCTTGTTTCTCCACCAGTAGTATGGATATCACTGGGTGTACATTTGGAGACAGGGGCTACACAGTGGATCCTTGTTTCTCCACCAGTAGTATGGATATCACTGGGTGTACATTTGGAGACAGGGGCTACACAGTGGATCCTTGTTTCTCCACCAGTAGTATGGATATCACTGGGTGTACATTTGGAGACAGGGGCTACACAGTGGATCCTTGTTTCTCCACCAGTAGTATGGATATCACTGGGTGTACATTTGGAAATAGGGGCTTCTATGTTTTCTATACTTGTATCCATAAGTTTTGAATATTCACATGATTTGAGGATACTTTTTTTTTGTTTAATTCAAGGTTACAGTGTGCTTGGATTAAAGATGGTTAGCTAAAGGGTACTTTATAGAAAAAGGATTAGAAGCAATGGTCTAGATAAATTTCTGTCTACAACATACTAAAAATAATGTAAGATTAAAATCCCCTTTAACCTACACATGCAGTTTTTGACTATGCCCAAAAGCAAAACTATCTCAAGGAAACCCAGAGTGAATCTAGTAACTCAATGTAGACAGTGCCCTAATGGGCTGAACTCATGGGATGCAAGGTAGTAATTCTCCCCACAGTGCCACCTCATATATTACAAGCCACAATGTATTATTTCAGAATTCTAGCCATGGGAAGCAGAAGTTACTGATAATGCAAAGTTACAAGAACAAGATGGTGGAATGTGTTTGCATCCTGGATGGTAATGACAAATGTATGATGAGGCAGGATCAGCCTTGCAGTACCATTCCACGTCTCTTACTCCACAGGTGGTAGAACGGAAAACATCTGGTCTGAGACCAAATATCACTTCAGTTTATCACTATATTTGGTTTGTCCAAGTGTAATACTTTAGCAATCTGTGATAACATAAATGATATCTAAATTCCAGGGGTGAATGTCTAGTTGTCTACTGACTCCTACTCCTTATCTTTTATAGCATGAATTCCTGTAATGCCAAAGGGTTGAGCTGCTAATTGGAAAGCAGACGTATACCCCTGGCACTTCATGAAATGAATTTGAAAAAAAGAAATCAAGCCCTATTTTTTAAGAGATAAATGACCAGCAGTTCAAGGTGACTTTCCTTTCTAATATTTATATATATATATATATATATAGGCTAATTGGCAGAATTTTACTTTAGTATTTTACCTTTTAATAAACTGGGGACTAGATTATACTCTTTATGCATAAATAAATTTACATTTCTTGATTTTTTTTTCAACATAATTATGTATCCATTGAGTGACAAGAATACATGTGTTCCTCTTGTACGGAAGGAAAATGGTAACAAACATGAATACAGTGACGGACAAAAAGATTTTTTCATGGGTCAGGGAGAGGCAATGCCTTTACATCTATTATATTTCCCAGTGTTTAGTAACTCTCCTTATCACATAGTAGTTAATGCCAAGTAAAACTGGCTTTTCTGGGTTTCTGTAGGAGATAAAATCATATATTAACATCCAGTTTTATAAACCTTAAGGATTATAAGGATCTTGAAAATATCTTTTGGCATGTAATAATTTATGGATCCCTAATGTAATAATTTACATTTAATCTATGTATTAATTTTTTCTTCCTGGGACTTCACATTCATATCTCTATGCTAGGGTCCCTGATCCTAACAAAGAGAAAACAGAGTTTAAAGGGCGCCATCCTTCTTGAATTACTATGCATAAAATACATGTTTATATTTTGTTCTCCATGTTGAATTGAAATAGTTTATAAATATTCCATATATTTTATAATACCCCATTAATAATGCATTACTGTAAAACCTCTGTTTTATAGTCATTTACCAACCGTGCTGATTAGAATATTCAGTACACTGGCAGCTGCTTGAACAGGCAGGATGGAAAATCAGATGCATATAAACTGACCCTACCAGACTAATTGGTAAAATGGATTTTTTTAAGCACTGTTTTAGGACTGTGCACATGCTATGATGCTATGATCCAAAGAGTGTTTCAGTGCATGTTTGCACCAGTGTTACACAGCAGGAAGTGAGGCAGTGGCTGTCAGAATCAATATAGCGTGGAGAGTGGAGGATTTAACGTTAATAAAAATATGCTGCTACATTCTAAAGAATTTGTTGGGTGAGTATAGCTATGCCAGCTAAACTAAAATAGACCTTTTTAGGTAATTTGCTTAACTTGTGTCTTTGTTTGAGCAAATGGGAAATTCGGTAAGGCATACTGCTCCAAGTTCACCAGTTTGACTTCGGCAGATCAAAAAGGTGAATTAGGGACTGATGACAGGGATCCCATATGGTGTAATGCAACTGTTCATTTAAAAGTGAAAGAGTATGGAGACATAGAAAGGGATGTATTATTTACTTAATACAGTTAGTGGGACATTATGAGGATGACATCACTGCACTTCACTGGTGGAATTCACATCACCCAAATTGCAACAGCAAGGCCACTCACTGCATCAGATTCAGGGGGATCCCCCGTTTTTATTGCAGACAAAAGAAACCACACAATGTTTTGGGGTGGCAAGAGCCTCCCTTCATCAGGTGTGTAGTGAACAGCTTTGGTGTTCTAATCTGGATGATTCCTAAGGGCAAGTTGGATCCTTCCTTGGCTGGCTCCTGTGGATTTTGTTCTGATTGTACCAGGATTTCACTCTACTGCTATTTCTACAGAATTTGCCATAACGTCCTATCCTGTTCGACTGACTATGCTATACTATGTAAGAAACGGTATCCAATGCTGTTTCCTTCTTTGCTCACAGAATCTACCACTTAGTGAATAAAGAGTAGCAGATCTGAACCCACTGGAGCATATCGACATGAAATTACATAAAATTACTTCAACAGTCTTTGATGATTAATCCCCATAGTCACTACACAACAATGATTACAAGAATGCTGTGAATATACTATATGGTTTGTATATAGCAGGGTCTGATAATTGGTTTCCAATGTCCATCTTACACCAGACAATAAAAGTAAACAATGTATATAGTTGTCTTTTGTTTTTTAATCAAATGAAGAGATCTTTCAGTAATTGCACTTTTCACTTCTTGGTGTTGATGACATTTTATGTGACTATGTTCATCAAACTTTTTTGTGCAGAATAACTGTGTTTTACATTTCTCAGAGATAACGCTCATCCATTCTGTACCAGCAGAGGGAGCTGTGTGCTGATTATGCAGGCTGGTACATTTGTCTAGAAAATAACAGTCACAGCATCAATTTAGTCAGCTGAAATTATCAACAAAAACCAACGCAGATGCACTTACCCTCAAAAGACCTTAAGGCTTTTAGAATCATTATTATCTCTAAGTGCAGTCATTGCTGTAAACTAAGTTATGCATCTAAATAATTGAAGAAGGGCTCAGGGGACAGTTTCTTAAGCCAGCAAAAAAAAAATGTGGAACCGAAGGTGAATGTAAAAATATGGTCCTCCCTATTTATCCAGTCACAATCCTTTTGGGACAATTTACAGTGAGAATTCTGGGTAACCAATCAGAATCTTGCAGGTGTGTAACCTCACAGAGCTTCTGCCCACCTGCTATCTTCTAATTAAATCGTTCAGAATCGTCAAGCCTGTGAATAAAGTTAGTGGCATGAGATTCCAAACCAACTGACTGAAGAGGAAGTTTAAAGAGGTTTCTATAAGAAAGTGGTTATAGGTTCAAAACTACTGAATATAATGACATAATGTATACTGCAAAAATGATTTATTTAACAGTGACAATTACATGTCAAATAACTGATGGAGATTGGACTGTTCTTTAACGAAAGAAAATACATTAAAAAAAGTCATGTATTGGGAATGACAAAACCTGGAGCTGTAGGAAATGGCCATGTTGCAGAGTGGTTGAGCCGGATTTTGCCCCATTATCATCAATAAAAGAATAAGCGCCCACTCCAACATAACTCTATTCCCAGCTTCAACCCAGGTCTCTCCTAACTACGCTCTGATACAGCCTATAATGTTTGCAATTTCCCTACACACGTAGCTCTATCATCTTGTGTATTGAAAATCTCATCCTCAGTCTTCCAAATCATTGAACTATTCCCATTGAAGTATTAATGTTCCCATCTATGCGGGTAGAGAAGCAAAGCAGGGCTGGGCATAGCTTCTACCTTGCCTAATTATAAGTGTGTAGGAAAAGAAGCAAGGCATACTGGAATAAGATTCTGAAGTCAGATTTCCAGACACAGAAACTGTCTACTTTTGGATCGCTTCCAACTGAGTATGCTGTTGTGTGAATTCTATTGAGTCCAGGGAACAGTGACTGTTGTAAAACGACTGCTTCTACAAAATCTGTTTTCTTGATCTTGCTTTTGTAAAAAGGAAATATTTTCATATATCACTAGAATGTCCCAGTACTGGACCTAAGCCACTGTGGGACATACTAACACAAGGAGAGCAGCAAAGATCAAGAACCTAATTATTTATTCTGCTGCCACCACATGATTCTGATACTGAGTGTGAGTGTGAATTTACACACTCACACTTTGAGCTCTAAATTACTATTTTTACGTGGCTGAAAGGTGTCAACCCTCAATGCACCAGAAGCTATGCCTTCTCCAAGGAATGAATTATTTACAATGCATTATGGGTTCAGGTGACATACTCACATTTTTAAAGCCTCGGTATAGAACTTGAAGTTCTTTTTTGGTAAATTTGGTTTGTTCTTGTAGCTGCTCAAGTCCCTCAGGACGATGGCAAACCGTAGACAGCTCAAATTCATCTTCTACGCTATCTGGAGATAAACAGAGAAAGAAGAAAGCATTTCACGTTTGTTCAGTCTAAAATGTAATATATATATATATATATATACCTGTATATATACTGTATATAAGCATTATATTGTAAAATGAACAGAAATTTTTATTCCATACACTGATAAATATTATTACATTTTTATTAGACTTTGCACTCCTTGCTGATAAGAGAACTACACAATGCTATATTGCGACAATGCATAAAAAGCACAAGTCGCATCTTATATCACTTATATAAAGCTCTGCATTACACTAACTAGAAAACAGATCTGGGCCTAATTTACACAGTAATAGATTGCATATGCTTGATGGGTCAACATATGCTGCTGTGCATCATGGTAACTTTACTTTCCATTAGCATCAGTCTGGGGGTTCTTGGACCCACTGGGAGGCCCCGAGTCTTGTGTTATGGCATCAATCTTTTAATCATTACTTTTACAGTATGGGACAAAAGGACTCAAAAACAGTTCACGATACAGTACATGTTCACAGCAGGTTTTGCAAAAGGATGAAAGGCTGTCACCCACAGAGCTTACAATCTAAAAAGGAGAATGACTTACAGTAATATACTGATGAAAGAGTAATAAGTGCATCCATTAGAATGATAGGGCATTGCCTTTTTAATGTGTACAATAACTGTAAAATAAGCTAGATAAAAGATGAGATCGGTACTTGTCCTCGAAGAGGTGAGAGTTCAGATTTATTTTGGAAATACTGAGAGGCTGTTCTTGTCAGAGTGGAAAAGGAGGGTGGAGGTAGAATTGGAGAATGGCTCTGAGAAGAATGGTGGAGTTCATTTTTTTAGCCATTTAAGTGAATGTTGTCAAAATACTAAAAGGAGCCCTCAATGAGTCATTTTTTTAGTTGCAATGAATAGGAATGGGCAGATCTAGGTGATGTTACACAGGGAAAATTTGAGTTATTAGCAGTTGTGCTGATATGCTAAGAGAAGGTGAGAGAGGAGCCAAAAACTTCCCCAAGGATCCAGGTAGTAAAAATTCTGTCAATATTAGAGAAATAATTGTAGGAAGACCTGGTTTAGGTGGAGAGATGATTAGTATCAGTATAACTGTATTAAATGTAAAGTGAGATAGCAGTGGGCCATCCAAGAGGAGATTGCTAGGAGACAGAGATCTAAAACTGAATTTCAGGAGTTAGCGCAAGGCGTGATATGCAAAATCAGTTGCATAAAGTTGATATTGTTAAAAAAAAAAATTGTGAATAACATCTCCCAAAATATGCTCCCACCATTACTTTTGTTGCACTTTCATTATATGGAATGTCACATCACTCTTAATAGAGCATCCACCATTGGCTGGTTCTTCATGTGACATCACAGCAGTGACTACAGGGAAATCCAGCACTGGTCACAAGTGAGAACTAATAATACTCAACTTTTAAGAGCCAAAAGTTTCTTGAAAAGTGTACAACTGTAAATGTTAATAAAGGTCACCTGCTTCTTATTAAATCTACAGTAGAGTCTCCACCTCAGTGGACTCGGCAGGAAAGAGAGACAGGGAAGAATCCCCTAGCGTAATAATGCATGTAACAGGGTTACTTAAAATAGAAATCAGGAAAAACCATCAAAATGAGGCTTGGAACATAGGCTGGATAGCTGCTATGGTAACACAATTGTCAAGGAGTTTGAGCATAGTGGCAGTACAAGTTAAAGAAGAAGAAGTGCAATGAATCATCTAGTAGAAAAATACACAGAATCACTAATAAAGTTTTTGAGGAATTACTAAATAATAAAATAGAGGTGCTAAGCTTTGTCATAAAATTAAATAAATAAATTGTATATCATAACTGAAATCTTGTTCTACTGTGGCTAAGTGACAGGACCAACTCCATAGGGAATAAGGGGTTTTTGCCAGCCTCAGGCAGGTGTACACTTTTGGGGGTGATTAAAAAACACTTGCAACAATTTTGTAAATAGGTGGAAAATAGGCAATATCGCTAAAAATAAGCATTTTCTCCTGCATTAATTAGTCAAAAAACTTTTGGATTTCAGTAAATATCCCCTGAGCAACTCTATTTCTGAAATGGATGGCCTTATTGGGATGTTGTCCATGGCTTTATGGACCTTTTGTAAATGATCATGAGATAGTTATTTTAGGTTATGTATTGCACAGAAATGTATAGACTTTGGTTGTTGTATTGCCCCTTTACTTTGCTGGAAGCAATCATTTTTTTTTAACCTTATACAAATCCTTATGTGGGTTCTATCTGTAGTTTTACATATGAATGCTTTTTTCATGTAATCCCAGTTATCCCGCAGTACAATTCCACCCCCCTTTGTCAGCTGATCTAATGACTATCTCAGTATTGTTCTGCAATGTCTTTAGAGATCATTTTTTATGCTTAATAGTTAGACCGGAATTGACTAAAAAATGCTATTTTATGAATATCCCTATGGATGTCTATTTTGAAATTTTCTATTAGAATGCATTAGAAAGTAAGTTATTTAAGTAAGCCTTTAGAGAGCAATGTGCCCTTTTATTAGTACTCCAGTGTATTTTTCAACTAGATGTTTTTTCACACATTTTATTTGTTTTTAACATGTATGACCATTATATTATTATTTATAGACAATAAGTTTGATAGTTGGTGGGGAGCTAATGTTCAAAGCCTTTATTTGCACAGCTTTTCCTGATTTGTTTTCCCACATCCAAGCCTCGTTCCCATACTACTGGTGATAAGGGGGTGTGGCTTAGCCATCTACATTGTGGCTGAGCCATCTTTGTATCTATGAACTTTATATCTTATAACTGATTTCTCCTGTGGAAGCTGAGCCCAAGCCTGATGAAATGCAGATCACTTTAGTAGGATTGCCTTCAGCACTTCTAGTCAGCTTAAGACATTTGCCGTTTCTGGCTCTGAACTTTGGTATCTTGTGAGTAAAGTATCTTTCATGGGAATAATAAATATTATCACCCTAAGGGTGAAATGTATTTTCGAGTTTATCCCCTGTAGATCTTGGCTGTTTGATCGGTAAAAAGCACTCAATATTTTTTGATTGATTTTTTACCAATTGAACATTTTTGATTGGATTTTTTTTAAAAAGTTTCAATTGGTAAAAATCAATTGAAAAATATCAATCGACTTTTACTGATCAAACAGCAGAGATCTACAGGAGACAAACTGGAAAAAGACTAAAATCAGCATTTTCGAGTTTAATAAATTTTGCCCTAATTTGCTTTATGTTTTGTGTACTAATGGTATTGTGTGAATACAATTGCTGGGAAGTTTACTGATTCATTTGCAATCCTATATTTGGCGAATAACCACTGCCTATATGGAAATATACTCCCTTGATATAATCTGCTGCTATTTCTGCTTATCAGAGATTAATAATGACTGAACCGTATTGAAAAAAACTAATACGAATTATTATTACTGCTCATGTGTTTGTGATTTAAGTACCCCTGTTACATACAGTATTATGCTAGAGATTTTATTTCTCTATTTTTTAGTCTTTGCGCTTGCTAATTTTTATACAGCCCATTGAATTTATTTCACCTATTAATTGTTTCTTGATCATTTTGATATAGATCCCAGTGGCCCATCCCTGCAAAATTTGTATTGTTTCATTTTGTAGTCAATGTACCACTTACCCTAAAACTAAAGGGGAAGTTTAATTATTGATCTTTGAATCAATAGATTGTTATTACCCACTCATAATCTCCTAACACAGCGGTCGACAAACCGCGGCTCGCGAGCCACATTTGGCTCTTTAGCCGCATTGTGCGGCTCCGAAGTAGGAGCTCTCCCACCCGCCCATGGCCTTTGACGTCTCTTGTGATGGGATGTCAAAGGTCATGTGATAGGGAACGTAAGCGCTCCTCCCCCTTTGTGGCTCCAGACACTTTTTCAACGGTGGAGGAGGGAGGGAAATGGCTCCCTCCTCTACAAAGATTGCCAACCCTTGTTAACACCATCCTTTAAAAGAAAAGCATCAAAATGGAGCTCCTACTGCTATGCTCTCATTTTGAAACTGAAAGATGGGCATAGTTTGTATAGCATAGCATAGCATAGCAGGAAAGCCAATAACTATTAAATTATTGGCTACACAACACTGTGTGGAAAGTAACATGCACATCATCAACACCTGTTCTAGATTGTGACATATGAGTGTCCTTTAAACCAGTGATTTTCAACCTTTTTTGAGCCGCGGCACATTTTTTAAATTTACAAAACCCTGAGGCACACCACCAACCAAAATGACACAAAATTAAACTCTGGGAACCTGGGAATGAATTGACGGCTCTGTGGGACAATATGGGGCTGGGAGAGCAACCAGGAGCTGAGGGCAAAAATCAGGGGTGGGGTGGACAGCAGGAGCTTGGAAGGGCAAATCAGGGGCTTGGAGGGGCAAATTAGGGGC
>WMED01001166.1:0-21153 GCA_019650415.1 Pipa parva
CCATATGCAGAACCTTACATTTATTAGTGTTAAACCTCATTTGCCACTTTCCTGCCCAAGCTTCCAGTATATCTAGATCCCTCTGTAATAAAGTACTCTTCTCCTTTGTATTAACTACTTTACAAAGTTTAGTATCATCTGCAAAAATTGAGATTTGACTATGTAATCTCTCGGCAAGGTCATTTATAAATATGTTGAGTTAAAAATGAAACATAGATAAAATAAAAACTGTAAACAAGATGATTATTAGTAATTATCATTAGCAAAAAAATTAACTTTCATTAGAACTGAGCTTAATCAGTTATGCAGACAGAGGTTTTTTTTTATGTTTTTTTTTCAATTATATTCAGTTGAATTGTTTAGTAAAAATTCTTCTTGTGATTATTTGTTTATACATGCCAGATAAATAAAAACTACAATCTGTTCACCTGAATAGCATGAACAGAGTTGCATACAGAAATACTACATTTCTTGGGGTTGCAGTACTAGGTAGCAAAGCAGGAGAAACATTTGTATGTGAAATTGCAAAGGGAAGGATAAACCTATGACCAATGCTGGATGAAAGCTTGTAAGAATGGACCAACCTATGGGGAATGGTGTATTTTTATTTCAAATTCCAAAAAGTAAAAACAGAACAGATGAAACCAAGCAGCTGAAGTTTCATATTACAGATTCTTTTATTCAACAGTAATCATCTACTAAAACAGTTAACTCACCTGCTTAGAGAATTTGAAAATAAAAACAATGGCCTGATTTAGCCAAGTTCTAAGTATGAACTCAATACCCCATACCCCCAATATTGCTGCTTGCGCATACCTGTTGTGCAGAACCTGAAGGCAATGATGAACTAGTTGCAGTTATAACACCTCCTGCGACTCTTAATAAAGTAGTCCCAGGTTTCTGAGCCTGAGATAGCACCGGGGCAGACATTCCTGCACTGTCAGAAATCTTTGTTACTGCAGCAGATGCACTGTGTACCTAAAAGAAACAGGTTTCAATTAATGTTCAGATTGTTACCTATTCTTTCAATAAAGCAGGAGATTACAACAACCACAAAGTTATTCAATGTTGTTGCAGGGAAACCAAAAGCTCTTTGTCAAGGCAGTGACTCCTATGGGGAGGTTTACCAGAGAATGTCTTTTCTCCAGGGTTGTCTCCTGCTCTGTTTTAAAGCCATTCTTTTAATCAATTCCAGTCCTGATATCCCCTTTCACATCCTGCTTCCTATGCAACATCACTGGTGGAGCAAGCACAGAAGAAATTTTCTGACTTAATTCTGCTTCAGCGCTTGCTCACATAGCTGAAGTTGAAGAGGAGGTGTATAAAGTGAAAGGGATCAAGGGAATGCAAATGAAAAAGAGGATACACTGCTGGAAAAAATTTTCTGGTAAACATATTACCCTCCCCTTTAAAGAGTCACTACCTTGACAAACGAACCTTTAGTTCTTCTTTTAATGTGTTTTGCTTGATATTTCTTCATCCACATTCTGAATTAGCTAAAAAATTTCCAATGTCCTATAAAAGAACTAGAGTTTTTCTAAAACAAGAAAATGGATAAATTATTGGTAAATCCAATAATTTACCACTGAAGTACTGTAAGAAACCCATACCCAATGTTTCACTCATTTTTACATGGCAAACAAGTCCATGATAAGCAACGTGTGCATATTACAAGGACAACTGGAAACATGACAAGGATTACAAAAAGAGAGGATCATTTGATTTACCTGTGCAACCAATGTTCCTTTTTGTCCAGTGGTAAGTTTCAACGTTTGTTGTCCCTGGGCTGAGGTGGTCAAACTCCCCTGGACTACCACATTTGGAGTTGCTTGCTTTCCTGAACTTTGCTGGGATGGCTGTCCAACTAAGAAGGTTCCCTAAAATAACGGCCATAAACATTAAATAGCATACAATCAATGTTATTATAGGGTTGACAAATAATCAACACATGTGGTATCCCTTAAAAGTTATAAAAGAATAGCTATGCAATTATCTGCAACTCAGGTACTGCACTCAAATTCTGTGCCTCAGTAAATAAAGGAAACAGCATTCAGTATATAATTCACCAATACATTAATTCACATTAATGCACAAATATTACAGTAGCTACCACATCCCTTTTCTCAATATAAAAACATGTCTACCCACAATCCTCTACAAGTAAGATTCCCCAAATCCCTCCCTGCTTGATACGAATGATCAAGATTTTGTGAGACTACTTTGAACAGTCCACAGTAGCTTACAGCCTACTTTTCATTTACCATTAATTAGAAAACATTGTAAAACAGGGAACTGAAGTTTATAAGACACATGCCACCTGCAGGACACCTCAAGTATCCTGTCAAAAACCCTATTTTACATAAACCACTGGAATTATATAGTTATTCTATGCCATTAGTACAAACAGTGTCAAGCATGTAGTTCCAACAGACTTCCCCCTTCAGCACTTTGCTGCCCCGTTAGGGCACTCAAGCTGGTAAAAACACATGAATTGGAATTATGATGCCCTGTGTCCAAACTAATTTAGTCAGAAAAGGTTTACATTTTCATGGCAGAATCAAAATTGGACCTCCATAGATCAACATGCTTTGATGTGCCAGGTGAAAAACATCAACGAACAAACACCCTGCAACCATTGCTAGAAGAACAGAAGGTGATGGTGGCAATATTATGGTCTAGAGCATTCTCCTTACAGACTCATCCATACTGAAAGCATTTCCAACCAACCTGGGTATAAATCTATTATTACAGATCCTTACATCCCACTCATATATGCTAATTGTCCTCCCCTGGAGCAGATGAGGTCTTGCAGCAAGACAATGTGACCTGTTACATGGCTAGAAATGTTTGACATTGGTTTGAAGACCATGACTTCCAAGTACTACTCCATCCCTGTAATTTACCATACATGAACCTAGCTGAGCATCTGTAGAACTATCTTGATAATCATGTTCACTCAATGGACCCTCCCCCATGCACCCTCCAGCAGCTGTGAGATGCGATGCTTCCTTCACAGCGCTGGCTGACTGAGAAGCTAGCACGCAGCTCCTTCTTCTTGATTCACTGGCCTCATACATCATCACGCTCATTGCGGGGAGCATTCTCATTGGCCCACGCAATGAATGTGATGACGTTTAAGCCATTTTTCACCCGGGTGAAACAAATTGGGAGGAGCTTCACGCTGGCTTCTCAGTGAGCCAACGCTGTGAAGGAATCAATGGGTGCCGGCTAATTACAGCACAGCCCATGCTGTGACTGTAATCAATCGGCTCTGTATAAGGTAAGTATTTTAATAATTCCTTACTTTTTTGCTTTAATTCTCCTTTATAGTCGCTGAGATTACATGTGGCTTTGTCATTCCTTTCTATGAAACAGAGTTCCTAGTTTATGTTGATTGCTGTATTTTGATTTACAGTTACCTTATGCCAAACTGGAACCCTACCACCAATTCTATCTGACATAGGAGCATTGTGCATTGCCGAATTTGCCGCTTGAACAGACTTCCATGCTTGGTAAATAGCTGAAAAAGTCATGCATGTGCATGCAAGCATGATTAGATTAGATTCGATTTATTGTCACTGGGAGTGTACAAGTACACACTAGTGAAAAGCATGATAGGAATAGGTGTGTAAGTACCCGACTGTCATAAGGTTTCAGTTACTATGCAAATTCACCACATCATGATGAATATGCAAAAGATGATTTAGTGGCAAATGGACATGAATGATGTAACTGTTCACACTATAAAACATAAGTCTGATATAAAAAACATTACAAATAACACCATTGTGTTCACAATTGCAGTTCATGGTTTTGGAGCAGATTGAGAGTCCTACTGAAAGCACATAGTTGCCCTGAGAAGCCAAGTCCTAATGAAAATTCAGCATGTTTATATAAAATAGGGTTGTGTTGTCCTCTGGTTGGTATGGTTTACAATATGATAGTCATGGGGGTTGGGCAGAAATGTGACAGTCTTATGGGCTACAGCTCCCATTATTTTTTATGAGATTAATATTTATTTATTGTATCTACTTGATGTCAAAGGATCCATTTTATATTGCCATTTAATGCTCTTCACTAGGGTGATGGATGCTATAAGCTACTGTGGACAGGTTTAAAGTAATCTTGAGATTTTGAATATCGATATCACAAATTTCTACGATGTTTTTTTTTGTGGGGAAATGTACATGCATGGGCTATGAAAATAAACATCACAAGCACAGGAATGCTGGTTAACATCATTACCAAGCAGCATTTCCAATTTCTGGTGCTGAGGTTAAGTTATTTTCTACAGGTGGATTGGTATCACCATTGAATTCTCACCTGGGGAGTCTGTTTTAAAATATAGGAGGTATATGAGAGATGCTGGGGTAGCCCACTGGTAGTATTTGTGGCACCAGAGCCACTACTAGTCGAAACTCCAGACTGTAGATCTAGAACAAACAAAAACAGCACGATTAATAAAATAATAAAATAAAACAAAGTTAGTTTCTGCAGTTTCAGAAAAATAGATCTTTAAGAAAATTCAGTGAAGCTAACAACTATTGAGTGCAAAAAAATTGATCAGGGTAATTTTTCTGTACAAAGTACATTCAAGCCTTAATAAGCTTTAGTTAGATTAATGGAAACAGAGCAGAATACTTACTTATGGTAGAATTAAAAACCACAGCCCTACAGAGATGATGATACTGTTCCACTGAGTCAAGCCTCATGGATTCCATTTGTATTGGTATTAATCCCACTTACTAGCAGTGTTTGCAGCCCTCAGAATGGCCCCTTGGGGTATGAGAAGTAGTTTTCCTTTTCCTGATGGATTCTTGCTGTTAGTTGTGAGGTAAAGTTTGGTGCCAGGAGGTAGATTTGCCAAATTTGGAATATTAGAAGCTGGAAGCTGTAAAGTAGCCATTACTGCTTAAAAAAAGAATAAAATACAAGTAATAAATAGTATGTAAGATAACCAAAATAATATTTCAGAAAGAAAAAAAAAAAAACACTTGATGAATGGTTATTATAATCAACATTTACATGTAAAAAACATGGCTTCAGTCACATTAGCTGAAATATATTCACAAGAAGGAGATGCACCATAGTAATAAATAATACTTTATTATGTAGTTCATTGTATAAGATAAGCTCAATAGATATTCCCTCTTTATCAGGTAAGGTGTGATACAAATGTGATGAGACTGTCGAAACTAGGATGTTAATGAGCAAGCTGCAGATTAATTTTGACTAGGTAAGACATAAGGTCATTAAAGAAAGCACAGTTTTAACATATTTAAAGCAAGCTAGACCATAAGAAAATAAATGACTGCTTGCCATAAAGTGCACCTGTAATTTAAAAAGACACCCTTAAACAGACTGCCCCACAGCCCCATTGACTTACCTGTTCCACTGGCAATTATTGCTTCCGGTTTAGTGAGCACACACACAAAAAACAAGTGACAAACCACTTGGCGTGGAATAGCCCATAGGATAATCAAATCTAAGTAGACTGTAGGCTGTGATAGTGTGGAGGGGACATGGTATATGTCAAAACCTAATTAAACATTTACAAGATAAACTGACAAGGAGAGTGGATCGAAGTCTGTAGGAAACCAAATAATAAGTACATAGCTTTATTCTTAGCAATAATATTTAATAAACCCACATAGCTCACTTAGTCAATTTTTGTTGAAAAAGACCATGGAGGATTTTTACAACTGTACTCTCTTACCTGAGCCTTGGGATCCAGTTTTTGCAGTCGCAGTAGAAGTAACTTGCCCCTTTGTTATGCTCTGTGAAGACTGGGCTACCACACTTCCACTGCTCACAACAGCTTTTGCTACTCCTTGTGCAACTATCTGCTTTGGTCCCACTGCTTTAGCCAGGGAAGAGCTGGATTTAGCAACTAGAATCTGCCCACCACTAATGGTCACAGATGGTTTAATTGTTGCCTGAACTGAAGAGCCAACTGGAATTCCAACAACCTACAATTAAAACACTGCATAAAGGCAAATGCCAGACTTATTGGAGCTTTATGTTCACTGAATTATTTTTTAGTTACACATGTAAACACGCAACAGTTTGGGTTTCTACTCTTTTACAAAATGTTTCATTGAAGAATAGAAATTATTGCCATTAAAGGAATAGTAATGAAAAATATGAAAAATTTACATATAGTCTTATACTGGACTTTCAAAGTTTCTTATACTATATAGAAAATCTGATCTTTTGGGTGGGGGGGCATATTTTTGAGGGAGATCACCAACATATATTAACTAAGCCTCCACTGAAGACAATGAAACTGAAAGGCATCTTTCTACAGATGAAAGATATCACCTACTACCAAAGAGCAGAAAAACAAGAGAAATTAGGAATATACTGTTACTGCTGTTTGATTATTACATTAATGATATAAATGGTAATGGGAATTACTTAAAGGGCTGTCTGGTACAAGGGATCCTCATTATGTTTTTCTGGAGAAAATCAATGACCTCTTAAAACTATGACCAGAGACAGAACATACTAAAATCATAAGCCATCACAATCATAAAACATGAAAGGGCTTCAAATATTTGAGAAAAATGAAGATAAAATTACATAAGCAACAGGAAACAACTTGCCCAATTATAAATATGCAGAATTTCTGTAAATATTTCTATTCATGTAAACCAGGGCCCAGGATAGCATGTGGCCCAACACAAAATCATAAACTTAAGAGATTTTTTTTTTGTGATCATGTGTCGTAATGTCACATAAAATTAGTATGAATGCTCTGGTAAAGCATGTGTTGCTTCAGTTTTGCACATGATACAAATTCTCCATTTTCAAGGCATGTAAGAGAAACTTTTACATAGATTCATTTTCCTGGAATTTGTATTTGTTACCTTGGAACCTTCGGCCTTTTGAGGAGACACAGCTATCATCTGATTGCCCTTAACAGTCACGAACTGTTGGAGAGAAGGCTGAGATGTTGATGGTGTTTCTGCCTGCTGCTGGGAAGGTTCTGTTGGCTCTTGCTTTATGATCACCTGAACAGGAAATCACAAAAAAAAAAAAGCACAACAGACATTTTCAGTCACTAAAAGCCGAAGTGAGCTATTTTGCAGCAAAAATGTTTGAATTCATTTTGTTTTTGTCGAGAAAAATATTAATTACCGAAACAAGCAAGATTGAAAAAGAAAAAAAAAAAAAAAGATGAAAATAAATACAAAACAATAAATATGCCGCTTAACTTGACAAAGCAAAATTCACAGGTTACAGTATCTGATCTGAACCCCTTATTTCTTTAAATTTCAATGAAAAACTTCTTTACCTTTGTAAAAGCTCCAAGTCCCCCTGTGACTGTCTTTGGGCTCTGTGCCTTGGGGTGACTCCCAATGGGACATAAAGGAGGCATGGCAGCAAAGAGAGAATCCTCCTGCTGAAGGAGACCAGACTTAGAAAAGCACTTCTATACAACCATAGCATACATTTTCAAAGAGTCTGATGCAGCCCTGCTTTACCTTAAATACAATGTTATTATAGACTCTCTTAGAAGTTCTCTCCAGCAGTTTCAGAACAAAAGTTTGCACAAGCTAACAGCATTTCCCAACTCCCAGTGAGTGAGAGGATGCTGGAAGCTTTCATGCAAAAATGAAGAGAAAAGCTCATTTAACAATGAATATGCTGCAAATTACACTATTAAACTACTTGGTTCTTCCAGGGCTTTAGAGTAAAGATGCCACAAGACTAATTAAATAAATAATGAACAATAAAATAGTCACCCTATTGATGCAGGGATAGTTCTTAAACTGATGCTATATTTGAAGCAGTGAAGAGAATATATAAATTATTACCTTGATATTTTGGGCTATTAAACTGCTCCCATGAACCTTCGGGACAGGAGACTTTGTTCCAGAAGTAGACTGAGCTGCAATTGACTGCTTGCTAGTTGGGCTTCCTGTGAAGCAATACAGTTATCATAATTAAAAAAAAAAAAGAGGACAAATCCATATTTTCTTGAAATATGTATTTTACTTCACTTAGATTGTACGCTCTACGGGGCAGGGACCTCCAACCTCTTGTGTCAACCGCAACCTAGCACTTAAAGTGATGTATCCTTGTGATATTTTACTTGTATTGTTTAATGCACTTTTCCCTTGTCTGTATTGTACTTGTATTGCTGAATTGAACAGCGCTGCGTAAATTTGTGGCACTTTATAAAGAAAATTATACATACTTAGGGGGGAATTCAGCAAGCTCCGAAGTGAGGTGCATAGTGTTCGCCTTACTTCGGAACAACTGAAATGCGCGTGCTGATGTCCGCGTGCAGGACATCAGCATGCGCATGTCAGTTGTTCCGAAGTGAGGTGAACACTACGCACCTCACTTCGGAGCTTGGTGAATTCCCCCCTTAATGGCTTATTGCAAATTTCTATGGCAACAGAATTTGTTGAGTGCCTAAGGTTCTCCAGATGACAATAGATGTGAACTCTTACTCAGCCAAGTCAGTACATTTAGTACCTTTTTATAACCAATTAGTCATGACTAACTTTACATTAGACTAAAAAAGTATATAGCTGCATGTATATAACTAGAAAAAATTGATGTAAAAAGCCACGTTTATGTATCCAAAAACATATGTCTACAATTGCAACAAAAATGAAAATATGATTAATTTCACTGTACCTGACACAATCTTGCAGCTCATGGTAATTGGCTGGAATGATTTCCCAGGGGACTCAGCTAAGCAAGAGGCTTGTCCCTGTGGCACAATCTTACAACTGGCAGTAATGGGCTGGAAAGCAGTACTACTACCAGGAATCCCAAAGGGTAATCTCTGGGTTAGTTTAGTCGGTGTGCGTTCAATCGAAGATGGCTGAGGGTAAAAAGTGGGCTCAGAGGCAACAGCAGGACCTGTCAGATAATATGAAATAGAAATGATTCCAGGGTAAAGATTAAGATACACTTTCATCTGTTGTTAAAACTCCCTTGTGAATAATGTCAGCTCTTCCTGGTGCCACTGCGTATTGATCTAAATGATGCACTCCAAGGTTAAAGCAATATACAATGTAAAAGTCAGAAAGACTACTGTTGCCTGATAATGGATCTCCACTAACAAGACAGAATCAATTGCAGGTATACTTATACTTTATGGGCTAGATAGGGCCTGACTATTTAATTGTGTACAGAAATGTAATAGAGTTTCAGAACTAGGTTGGGATAAATGGATGCAATTCAATTCTGATTATGGAATGTTACATTTTCACTGACAGTTGAAAAATCAGTTAAGGGTAACAAATGCCAATTTACAATTATTGTTACTGTTGTATTACTTAAAAGCATGTGATGCACTGTTGTAATCTAAAAAATTTAAAAAAGGTACAGTGTAAAAGCATTTATTATTGTGCATACAACAATTCTGAAAATATGGTATTGCACTGAAACCCTCTCTCCACAGTTTGTGGTATATTTAACAGCATCAGGAGAAAGTTAATATCTATTTTTGCAGCTTAACACAGGCAATTTAAGCACATGTGGTACTGATATTAGATGATTAGTCATGCTTTCCCAAACTCAGTTGAGTGAATAGTGAGGGAGAAGAACCATCTACATTGCTGTTCTGAGGAAACTCTGATACTTCTACAATCATACAGAACTACTTAGACTTAAAGGAAATCTTTATTGTTTTTGATGCTTGAGAACCCTAGAAAAAATAACGACAGAAGGAAAGAGATAACAGCGACATCATTATATCCATGAACTTGGACATCTGGTCCCTGACTCTTCAGTATATTGGAACTTTGTGATTTAGTCTGGAGGCCATGATGTTGATGCCACAGACACTGTAAAAGATTTCTGATTATAGTGATACTGACTTTCTCTTTCGTGATAGATGCTGCAAATTGTCCTCTACTGAATAAAAGACAGGTTTCCTACTGCTAAGGTTCCAGTTCTGTGGGTGCACTCCTGATGATTAAGGTAAGCTACTGTGGTAGTGAAGTTTGAGATTGTTTATCTGTAGGGTAGTCTTCTCTCTAGCATACTTGCACTGGCCATTCAAGGCATTTTGCTCCTCAGCCCATTAGGATGCAAAAGTGAGCCGGATCTAACCCCCACTGTAGGGGAGACCCTGCTAATGGAGATAGTTTGTGTTTGTGAAGGCAATCTGGTGGACTGTGTTGGGATCTGAGAAGGTAAAGTTGTAATTATCAAAGGCATTAAGCTACTGCTTCTATGGACTAAACCAGAGTGGCTGATAACTCTCATGACTGTCTTTAGAGAGGGATGTGAGGAAAAACTCAGTTTCCTCACTTCCTGACTAATTGTTAACCTTTTTCTCCATAAGGGAGAAATTTATTAAAGTCGAAAAGGCCATTTTCCACCAAAAAATTAAATTAAAAAAAATTCAAAAATTATCAAAAATTCGCAAATCGTATTGAATATTCGATATCATATCATTGAATTTTTCTGGCGAAATTATCGATATTATGGATCTTCCATAGAAATAAACAAATTGAAAAGTTTCAATCGAATTTTCGATATCTAAAAAAAATAATATCGCGATATCGAATTTTTAAATATTGCGGTTAACGAATTTATTTTTGTATAAATTACTATTCGATATGGCAATACTGGTTCAAAATTATCAATATCGCAATATTGATATTTTCGATTTTATTAAATTTCACCCTGACTCACAATATCCAAAGTGTCAAAAAGAAGGGCAAGAAAAATGAGAAAATTAAGAGAAAGGTGACTATGTCTTAAGGTGAAGATCTGCATGATCGCTTCCTGTTAAGATTTGCGTGAGGAAGCTAAAAGGTTTGTGTGGTCTTTTAGATGTACTTGCTGGGGGGAAATCCCCAGGAAGTCTATATATGGGATATGGTGCTGATTAATGGAGGGCTGAAACCTAAGTCCTGCCCCTGCCTAGCTCTAGGTCACAAGGAGTAGCTCAACAAGCTGTTGCCAAAAGGAAGCATGGACCTCAGAAAAGTATGTTCCATATAAGGGAAGAGGACTACCTGCCACATCTACAACCATGGTAGAAGATGTACTTGCTGGCTGAAAATGCCTAGGAAGTATATGTTAAGTTATAATCCCAAAAAGAGAGATGGAAATGAGAGGGCTGGGACCAAAGTCCTGCCCCTTTCATTTCAAGCTCTGGGCGTAGACAATAAAGCTGAGTGAATAAACTGATTAACCAGACTTAAACCATTGCAAAAGCAAAGTCCCCACCTGCAAGGTAGAACACTAGAATAAATGCTGAGGAGGAGAGCCTAGTGAAGCCACTGGCAGTCCCTCCTTACAGTCTTTTACTCTAGTTTGCTATAACAGGAGGGGGAAGGATTCCAATAGTTATTATTTCATAGGTATTTTAAGGTGCTCAGTAGACAGTTGGTTCGCTAAATGCAAATGGACATAAAATGTATACATACTGGGGACAATGGAACCCCCCCATTAACGATAGAGCATGGGCTTTATCAGGAAGCTGCCTTTACCTTTGTCAGATGTTTCTTGGGTAGCTTTGTGAGGAGAGGAAGATTTAACATGAGATGGAATAGATGCATCAGATTGGCTGGATTCATTACATGATTGTGAGCTGAAGTAATCTTCCCCGAGAGAATGTTTAAGGACATCAACTTCTACAACCTGTCAATACATTAACAGAGCTAAGCTGCTTGAGTATCCTGAAACAAAAGCATTTTATATATATATATATATATATATATATATATTTTTTTTTTTTTTTTTTTCAAAAATTATTACTAGTAACCTCATCAACAACACCAAGTTTACATTTTTAAGTACCTTGTTGTTTCACAAAGACAAACTGTGCAAAGGAACACAAATGAACAGTGAGGCTACAAAGGTTAGCAGGTGCACAGGGGCAAATATACCATTTAAATATCTGTCCTGCATAGGTTCTTAGCAGCTGCCACAAAAGTCCACAGTGCTTCCATCACACTAAAGCCATTTAGAAATTGTTCTCTTGCATGCTTAGGAATGAAAAACAAAATTACTAACACCAGTCTTTACCTGCTTAGGAAAAGCAGATCCTGAAAATCAAAATACAAAGTCCTGAACACTTTCTCATATACACAGAAGTGGATACCCCAGATGAATCACTTGCTGGAAAATTTATTTGGCAATAAAGACTAAGGCTTCAACTGTGATAATCAAACCTAACAACGCATGGATGCAGTGGCACCATACATACATTTGCAGGATCCTTCATTTGTCAGCTCTGATATTCCCCATCCTGAATAAGTGGAAAGACATGCTCTTCATAGCCTCTGGGGCCTTACTTTTCACCACAATAAGTTACCATACCAGTAACAGCATTCCACTTGCAGCAACTTGAGCATGCAAGGAGGGGTGTTGTCTGGTGAGGGGAACCCTGGTATAAAGCTTTGTATCTCTTCCCAGAAAAAAACAAACAAGTTAACTACACTAACAATAATATAGGGCTCATTGGCACCTGAACTACACCTCCTATAGAGTAAAAAGAAAACAAAATTGGGAGAAAGTGGAAGCACAGTGTATAAAACCAGTAACAATAACTAGTTAATTAGTAAATTAATTAGTATTATTGGTGCATTGCTTCAAATGGCAGAAAATAATCTGGCCTTTAATTCTTAGGTATCCATACACAGGAATATGGAGAATTTACACAAATTGTATGTAAATTTGTATTAAGTACTTTTAATTTTACTAGCTTGTTCAGTCATTTTTGTACTTAACAATGAATGAATAAGAAAACATTTTCAAAACAAACCGTTTCTGCCCCCAAAGTCTGCAAACCAGTGTAAGTTCGGTCCAACTGAAACACATTGAAAAAAATAAAGAAATTAAAGATTACAATGTTGCTACTTTTTTGAAAAGCACAAGTCAAAACAAACAAATAAAAAATGTTAAACACCAACAGACACACCTAATTTTTTATTTCTTACAAAATTTTAACCATGTTAGTTGCCTTTAGATTCATGCTCAACCCTGCATTGTATATACTTAAATCACATTAGTGTTTTGGGTTGTTTAGTAGAAAATTTCCATAATCTACAAACGCTGATCAATTTCAAAATGTCTGTATGACTATATTGCCTACACAATAACGTGAAACTAATATGATTCAAACAATGATTTTAGCATTAGAAACTACAAGTAGAGTTTTTTTGTGGGCATTTGGGGCTTGCGTTTGCTTCAAATTCTTCAACTGTTTTTCTAAACTGTATGGGGATTTTTAGTTTTAATATACTAAGCAATTGTGTAAAAAAAATAGGTGATACATTCTAATACATATTTACCTTTAAATTATGTATTATATCAATCCTCTTGTTTTGGCTATCTTTGAAATGAATTTGTACCCGAACAGGAAATTCTCCCCAACCTCTTCTGGTTAAATGGAATGGTGGTTCACTGAAACAAATTAGTTTTTTAAATTTAGTTTTAATTTAGATATAATACATGCATACTATTGCAAATTCAAAAGTCTAACAAAGGTGAAGAATTGGTATCAAAAGATGACAGCATTCACCTGACTTCCACAAGGTCATTTGGTTTGTAGCTTGGGTGCAGAAAGAACCACACCTTCTTTACAAAATGATCAATGCTTGGCTCTTTTCTAGAGCCTCGTACATACACCATCCACTTATGGGTAGATTGATCATTTTCTTCTCTTTTATCAGGTGGAATGTATCTAACATTTGGATAAAATACAAAAAAAATTAAGTCAATACATTTAATGTCAAATACAATTAATCTAATATGATTACAAGCGAAAAATGTATAGCTCCTGGTATTAATAGCTCAGATTGTTGGGTAGAATACACACAGTAGTATCCTTGCTGCAACTAATACAACTATTCTTAAAAAAAAGTACATGTAGCAGCAGGTTTCGAACATCACCTTAAAGTCAAAAAGCCAACATCTGTTTTACAGAATAATAAAGCTGACTGGGAAAGATACAAAAATGATAACTGTGTTAAATTAAATAAAATATGCAGGCAAAGAAAATTAGAACAATTACTGTCGATGCTTATACACATCTCCATAGTTAAAATTCAAATGAATAAGGAAAACACAACTAACTTTGAAACATTTCCCACTACAATGGTTTTCTTCACAAACCGCCGAGGACCATCTTCAGATCTTGCTCTTTGTTGGTCATCTTTTTCATTGTGCCTCTGTCCCAAATCCTACATTAAAAAACAAACCCTTAATTAAACAGTATTTGGGAACCATTCCTTGTGCAAAAAAAAACAATCTGATCTGGTAGAGTAAGATTTTCTTTGGGCTTAAAGAAGTACAATAGTACAAAGGCTGGAAGTCCACAGACTACAAACATCCTTGCAAAGCCACTGGATCCAGGAGTTACCTTTCCTATACAGCAGCATCACAAGAACTAAAGGCTATTTATTGTGTTTGTTCCCCTGATGTCCAGAATGCAGAAATCTCATGGACTTACAAAAAAAGAGCTTAAACATATCCATTTAAGGAATGAAACAAAATATAAGGATTTCTAAATATAATGCTTTGAAGTAAAGTAGATATACAGTTAAATGTTAGCACTAGTCTAGAAAGCAGTGTCTGTTCAGCTGGTGCTTCAAAAGTCAAAGGGGGTTATTGGCTAACGTGAGAATTCGACTGTCGAATTTTCAAACAGCAGATTCCCAAAGCAAATCCGCAACCTTGTAAAGTCGCCACTGCAACAATAATCCCATAGTAAAACCGCAACTGCGACAATATTCCCATAGTAGAACCGCAACTGCGACAGTAGCAGTCTATTGCAAACATCTTTAGCTGGCGAATTCACACCTTTACGCAACAATCTGGACTTTAGTCAATAACCCCAAAATCTGCTAAAAATAGGAAGGCATTTGTGGGTCATGGTGCTGAAAAATCTAGACTAGTGAAACAGCAATTTCAAAGAGCTCTCCAGATATTTTTGGTGATAAAGTAATGAAAACAAGAAATTCACCATATTCTGAAAAATATCTTCAGTTGTTCCACTTATTTCTTCCACTGAATGTCATTTTAAGTTAAACTACAATTACTGGAGATTCACAGTACTATCACTATATCTACAAAATTCATAGTTAAGAAAACAGAAATAGAAAATGAACAGATATTTTCCAGAATTTCCTATAGTACTTTAGATAATGTGGTAGATTGAACTTTATAGAAATAAACTTTAACAGAATGAGATAATGTAATGAATAAGGCTAGGGCCACATTGGCTGTTATGTAGCTGAGCTGATTTTAAAAATGCTCATTATTGTCAATTATGCAAAACAAAATAGCCTGTGTGGATTATTCCATGGGAAAACAATGAATGCTATTTTTCTGGCTCAGCAACAAAACAGACAACATATCCTGGCCTAAAAGAGAGACAGTTAATGAAAGCCCCCATGCAATAATCAATAAAAATTAAATTATGATGTATTTATTAAAATCATACCAATGTCACATGTCATTTCATATATACAATCTATATATATATATATATATATATATATACACATATATATATATATAGCAAACTATAATAAAATATGGCAATACAAGCTGGAACCGCAACATAAAAAGTATTTTAGGACTTTGTACCTTGCCAACATTCCCTTCGGTTTGATGAGATCTCTTGTTTGCTGCAGTCCCTTTAACATCAAGGCTGCCTTCTTTTTCCAGATATTCATTGTGAGTAGAAACAGAATCAGTTTCTGAATTTGCAACAGATGGAGTCTCACAACACTGATTAGCTGGAGATGAAGCTCGGGAAGGAGATTCCAAAAACTTTTTAATAGATGGATGGTTTAAAACTGTTGCATCACACACAGAGGAGCCCTGATTGAAAACAGCAACACTTGCTATCACCATTCAGAATTATGACTTTGTACTTCATTTAAAGAATATGTATTAGAAGAGCCAGGTATGTAGTAAATCATTTAATGTTTTACATTGAATACAATCCCCCAACATGCAACATTTGGCAAAAATGAAAAATAATCTGGGATAAAAATAAAAAAAAACTCATGGGGTTGCATTCAGTGAAGCCAAATATAAAATGTGCAAAAATAAATATATGAAAACAAATAAATCAATATATATCTGGAAGTGAAAAGTATATAATTATAATATATTCTCCTTGGCTGCCAAAGTTTCAAGGCAGAAGACCACATATTCTGTGATAATGGAGAGGCAGTGAAGTTAAGTGTGGCCAATTGTGTCATAATGAATGCTAAAAGTATATGGGAAAAGGAATGATACTAGGGAACCCAAGACATTGTTCTACCATACAGAAACATGCAATTACATTAACTTTACTAATATAAATGTATCTGTATGCAGATATATATCAATGAAGGTATATTTTCTTGCCTTCTTTACTCTTACATGAAATCTTTTTCCAGATATTTTTTGTTACATGTCATCAATAAATGTACTCTAGCTAACTGCAGTCAGACAATTACAATTTTTTGTAGAGTTCCTGAAAACACTGTTTTACCTCTTGAGTTTTGTTGAGTGCAGCAGAAGCATAGTAATTAGCCACTATACAGGCTCGTAACTTATCCATCATACGTCTGGCTTCATTTAGGCGCTGCAGAAGAATATTAAAAATAAAATAAGATACTTTAAAAGTGTATACAATATATTGCTACCAAAAGCTGAAATAATGGGTCTGTATTTCTAATCTGGCATATAAAATTTAAATAAAAAAACTACATTGATGTGCAACCTGTTGCTACATAGCTGTTATTTAATACACCTCCTATCAACCCCTATTGTACATGTTAAAAAAAGGACTAAAGCTAACTCCAAACAAATACATAATACAAAATGTTGTATTAAAAAATCCACATTAGCTCTGTATGTTCTGTACTGCCCCCACTGAAGTTTACACAACTCTGCAAACTCACAGCATCCATCTTAAATGCATTATGAATGCAAATTCAGACCTGCAATGTCACTGCTGACATTACAGCATTACAACTTGACCCAACTGGATCTTTAACACTAGTCATACAGATTGTAGTAAAGTGACTCAAGGCTCAAGCCAATCAAACCCCTGTAGAGTGATTACAACATAGAGTTTTATTTCTCACTGGCTTCAGTCACTTTACTCCAAATAAAGATCCAGTTGGGTCAAGTCGTATTGCTGCCAGAACTTCAACAGTGGAGAAGATTAGTAACCTATTGGCAATATAAACCAGACACCATTACATTTTTTTTTTGTTTTTGTTTTTATTTTCGATGACAATATTCATTAATGTAATTAAAATAACAAAAACATCCAAAAGTACAATTTTTGAGGCTCTTGATGCCAGCATAGAGATGGGTAAAGGAGTCGGTAATTATTTAACTGTAAATACCTGAATAACAAATAAATACTAGCTATTTTTGTAAATATTAAAGAAGGTTATCATTTTAACAACAGTAAGTTATTTTCTACCTGGTCAATAACTTCAATCTCCTGTTCTTTATTCTTAAGCTCTGTGGCAAATTGTTCTTTAATGACTGACTCGATCTTCAAGACGGCAGCATCCCGAGCTATATGACCAGGGAACAAAAATATGAAAGTTCAATATCCACGTCAATGTTATTCACCAATATTTTGCACTGGCATATTCTGCAGTATTTTAAAAGTGGAGGCAATAGAGTGTATAGTAAATTAATGTTTTGACTTTTAAATACTTTCTCTTCATTCACAAGGGGACACAAGAAAACTGGGGCACAGGGGGAGTTAATGCTGTGTGTGTAACATCACTGTGCCCTGCATGTCCTCAAACATGAACAGAAGCACAGTGGGTTACAAAACTATCAAGGTACTGCCAGCAAAAATAATACCAACAAAAACAACACTGAGGTATTTTATTACACCTGTGTCTTTTAAAGAAGATCCAAATCAAAACTACTATTGTTCAACTTCAAGTGGTTGCTCAACATGCCCTAGCGTAGCGGAGCTAAATCTTTGCGCCTAGCTGCCCCTTCACAGCTGCATATTTTTCTGTACTAAAGGTGCTCTTAGTGTGCTCTGGTTCCTACAAGCATGCTGTGCTTAGGGACAAAATAATCTGAATAAAATATGTTAATCAAATAAACCTAACATTGAAGACACATAGAATAATAATCAATAAATATTTTAAATCAAACCGAAGAATCATTACCTGCTGAGTATTAAATGGCTTAGATGCATATGGTAGATTGCACTGGATTCTCTACAAGCCTGCAAGGCACATCTTAAGTAATTTATCAGCACACATGTCCTCTATTATATTCAGACATTCATTTGGTATATTTTACAAGTTTTCCTTTTGTTGATAATTTTGGCATACATGATTTTAAAACCTTTTTATCAGTGAAATTTATAAAGAATAGAGTCATTTTTATAGATGTCTGTATGATCTGCAAGATCAAACATGCAAAAGCTTATTCTGCTTGCATTTTTGGGGTTTCATATATTTCTTATAAAATAGAGCACCTCTAGAATTACTTGATGAGATCATCATATGCAGCATACCCTCCAACTGTCCCAGATTCTATAGGACAGTCCATTTTTCAGTCAGTTTGCTGGTGACATTACTGACAGCCGATTGGAAATTAATGGGTGGTGCATGGGAGGTATGATGCAGATCTAATACGATTGGTTGCACACTACATAACAGTAAAGAAAAACACTGCAGTCCACAGCATGCATCACAGTACAGGGTGCAGGAGGGGGTACTGTTAACTGCTGCTAAATACATAACAGAGAAATTTTTAACTGCATTGAAGCTTCTCTTACAAATATTGTTCCAAAGTGATCTATGCTCAAATTTAATCTGACAGTTGTAACCCATCTTTCCATTCAACCATTTTGCCCAGGCCCCTAAGAACAGCAAAATAAACATGGTGCAGTTCCTAGAAAATTAATTACCAAGATTATAATAATGTCTAGCTTCATTAAACTGTTAAAATAAACCCTATAATTAAGGTGCAATATTTCTAGCCTTTAAAGCAAAATAAATACTAGGAAAATCTTGAATTCATGAACTTTTTTGGGATACGAGGTAATTTCATATGGTAAATATTGTGTCCATAATAATGTAAGACCAAAATTACATTGCAGACATAGAAGATAATGGACTCAGGGACTTTTTTCTGTCAACAGCTATAAGCCTGCAATTTGCAAGCTCAAGGTGAAACAGAAATGCAAGTTTAATACAGTTGGGAACACTGAACAATCAGGTCAGAAACTGAATTTGATAAATAAGAAAACACATACCCTGCTTCCCCAAAAATTAGACAGCCCCCGAAAAAAAGACTTAGTGCAATTTTTTCCAAGCTCATAAATATAAGGCTAGCCCCTGAGAATAAGACCTAGCTGCAGTAAAGTACAAGAAATATACCGTACCAGTAACGTGTCCCAAAAATAAGACATCCCCCTCAAATAAGATCTAGTGCGTCTATAGGAGTAAAAATTAATATCAGACACTGTCTTATTTTCGGGAAAGACAGTAGCATGTAGACACATGTCTACTATTATGAATATAGAGAAAGCTCTTTGTTCTGTGGCAAATATGATCATGATTAATAAAGGTTAGTACTTACCTGAAGTTTCAATTGCCTTGTGACGCTTATTTTGTTGTACAATAGAGATGTCTTCATAATCAGGATCTTTATCGTCTGTCGATCTTTTTATTCCTGACATTTTTCTTTATTTTCTGTAATAATACATTGAGAAAAGCAGCCAACATATCAGTGTATGAGCATATAAAAATACAAAGCATGACATTAGTAATAAACATTGAGCATTAGATAAAACATTTGATATATTTTACTTATATGAAACTATTATACAAAAGCTAATTTCTGCCACAGCTTACTTGGGGGACAGAGAGACTTGGTGTTCCTAAAGAGAATAAACATTGCTTTCTGTCAGCGTGCCAAACAGAACAGAATTTGGAATTGCAATGTAAAATACCACACACAACAAAGATTACTTTGGATGCATTACCAAAGAATCTTGTTTACACATATAGCCGAGGTTTTGTGTATTCTTATTTTTTAGTCTCCAGGGAAATAGCACTTTAAATATATGTGTGACCTGCACTGGATATGAGGAGGTAGTTAATTCATAAGGAAATGGAATTATAAATGTGTTTTATTATATTTATAACTCAATAGTTTTTGTCTATATCTAGAAGGCATTTTGCACATGGTACAATTCAGTGGCTCAGTGTGCATTTATAACAACACTCCAGGGAATACTGAGAAACCCTTCCTGCAAACAAAGCCACCCATAATGGGTTTGGGTCCAGGAATGGTCTGATATACACCCTAGGATCAATGCGAGCTCCTGTATAAAGGCACTACTGTCTTGCATTTGCCCAGTGTAATTTCAAAGAGCTGGTGAAACACTTTACTTGCCCAGCGCAGAAAGGGAAAAGGTGCCACGCGTGGGAAGATCACGTGACCAGCACGACTTCTTCAAGCGGAACCCGGCCTCAGCTTTGTGTTCATACACAGGGTTCACATTTTCTGCATCCGTGAACTCGGCGTGCAGCCGTAGAGTCGAGCACCTATCTGCTCGATTACCAGCAGACCTGGCAGCGACGTCACGTGGACAGTAGCCTGAGCCATTCCCTTGAACGTAGAAGAAAAAGAGGAGGGGATAAGGACTCCTGTGCAGTAGGCTTTGGATCGCCATGTTTAAGTCTGGCAAATGAATGGGAAGACGGTGCTGGAGATGTATTGTGGTGTGTTAAATGCTTATTCAAAAACACGTTTCAGCGCGAATTTATAAACTGAAGTCAGGTTTTTATACAAGGCTATTTCACTCCGGAATTAATTGATGGGATTGTGTTTACATTACTCCAAACACTGTGTACTCGACTCATTCACACTCCAAAGACAAATCTGGAACATACTGTAATGGCTACTTATATACTTAACTGGCAGTGATTTGGCAGTCACTTAAATGGCATTCTGTTTAGCACATGAAAACTGCAGTACATTTGCATCAGTATTGTTTAAGGCAAGGGTCTCAAACTCGCAGCCTGAGGGCCAACTGCAGCCTGAGGGACACTAGTGTGCGGCCCCCAGTCCTGCGCTCCAGCAGGCGTTTTCATTCACCAGTGGAGCACTGGATCTAACACATGAGGGAGTCAGCTCCTGTGCAAAGAGGAGGGCTCCTGTGACCCGATCGGG
>WMED01001167.1:9783-28411 GCA_019650415.1 Pipa parva
CCCCTCCACAAGGGTGTATTGACTTTGCTGTAAGGGAACTTCCAAATTACAGTCTGCAGGTTATTCCCTCCACAAGTAGTAGCTGAAGGCAGGGATAAATGAACTGTATCACCGAGCCAGGAAACACAGAAAAAACAGAACAGCAGACCTATAACTTGAGCTGCAGAAACACAATATGGTGAACTCTAACAAGGTACTATGAACTTCTAAACAGAAGAACAGAAACAATAACAGAGGCAAGAGACAGTGAGGCAAAAGGGTATGAAAATGTAGAGCTCAGCAGCAGAGAGAACATTGAAGCAAACTGCTATAAATCATGAACCTTAGGCTCTTTGTTAAGGCATTTTAAGCTATTTGAATACCCCACTGCCACATCACAGCAGCCACCTGTGGCAGGGACTGTATGAATGGCAGATAGTGTCTTGTTGCTAAGCATCTGCCAGCTTCTTACAATGAGAAATAGTTTAAGACTCTGGACTCTTAAAAAGTCACTCTGTCTTGGTTCCGTCAGTTTTTGTTTTACTGTGGTTATTGACAAATCTTGTGTCAGCAACAATCTTTCCACTAATAAAAAATAGTTCCAAATTAGCAGAGGAAGATATAGATCAGGATGATGGACAGTTTTCATTGCTCTTAAGAGTCATAAGTTTGCTAGTTTGGGCAAAAATTAATTACTGAACAGCTGTCTGGTAAGCCTCTTTAAGCTCTAGGGTGTTGGAAGAGTGACTCTAAAGTTGATTGAAAGGAGAAAACCATAATATATCCTGGCAGAGATGTCTCCGATGGTATGAGTTGACATTAGAAAAGAATAGTGTAGATGTAGGGTCTCAAATAAAATTACATACATAAAATATGTTTTCTTAAAGAATGCCCAAGTTGGTAATTATATTTAGAGACAATTTAGAGCTATTAAAAGCTGTTATTCCTGCCTTTCTGATATCAGACAATATGGCTCATTAAAGGCACAGTAGATGTGATTCAGTGCATGAATGGCTACAAAATAAATGGACAGGTGGTAGATTAATCAAGTTTAGAGGAAAGAAATAAAGGTTTTATTGGGAAGACAGTTGATAAACTAGTTGTAACTTATGTTCCTGATTGGTAGGTTTGTGGGGGAAAACAAGTAGAATTGAGTATAATGAGACTGAAGAGGAATATAGAAGAATAAAGATGAAAAACTGAGTAACAAAGGAAGTGCTCCGTGAGTTAGATAAAACTAAGAATATATGATACTATACAGAGAGATATAAAGAGAGTCTGTAACTCTAGTTACATTGTTGTTTCTAAGGTATACTATACTACAATAAATGTATTAACATAATTGTTTCAGATGTGACCCTTGTTTGTAGGAGTGGAACAGTTTGGTCAGCTGTTGGAGTGCCAGATCATAGGGGTTTCTGCGTTCTCCACCAATTTACTTCTTGCCATCTGGACTACCCTATGTCCTCCAGCTGCCCTTCCGAATGCCCACCTGACAGTGTGTCCACTGTGCAGTTAACTAAATCTGTAGATCAGGGTGTCATCAGTGCAAAAAGTCTTAAAATATCAATGACTCCCACTCCACTGCAAAAGAATTTTAGGACTTAAAAGTCCAAGCAGTCACGAACAGGTCCAAATTTGCATCTATTTGCCACTTCTCTAACTCTGTTTATTCAAACTCTATGATGTTGTGAATTCACAAGCAATTTGACACATCACAGCAGTTGTGTATTTACAGAGCACTTTACGTGTGCATGCACGTGATTTTGTGTCTATTAAAAGGGAACTATAGTCAAATTACATCGTTACATATGCAGTGCTATACCTTAGTGAGAAGTGTTTCTCCCAAGTGGTTGTTTCATGTGATGAAGAAATGAAGAATGATTGAATAGGCAGCACTTATAAACTCCTGCACCAGGAAATGTGTGTGTGACATTTCCTGGCCAGTTTTCCATGTAAAGGTTCCCTCCACCAGACATTTTTTTCCCTACTTACTACTTAGCACATGTGCACAAATCAGCTTTCCCTCTGTATTCTCCTGCATTCCAAGCTTAATACTGTATATGTGGCCAAAAGGTCAGCACACTGCTTAACCAATAGCAGTCAGGCAGCTTTTTTTTCTCATGTTTCCTGACTTGCAGAACAGAAAGATGGAGAGCAGGGTGATGAAAATGTCAGCTCTCAGGAAAACTAATTAAGGGAAGCAAACGGCAAGTATTATTTCTTCCTTAAACTTTTTTAAACTATTTGTGTCAGCAATTGGCTTAGTATAAAGGAGTTTTATATATATGTGTGCAGTTATATCAGCACTGTTGTGTCTCTTTAATCAAGCATCGGATTATGTCGAAATTGCGAACTTGACAAGGCAAACTGCTCCAAATTCACTAGTTTGACTTTGCCAGATCAAAGTGGCAGTAGGGGATTTGATAGCAGGGCGTGTGGCGTAAGGCAACACTACACACAAATGACAAAGAAAATATAATGACCAAGTGACAACAGTAATTAGGAAAATGGTGTCATAGGAAAGGATGTAAAATTCACTTGATACAGTTAAAGTAACATAGTAAACTTTACTTTACTTCACTTCACTAGGGCTTCTTTTCTCCTTGGTGCAGCGCAAGTATAGAAGCAGCATTCTAATATATAATACGTCTGTGCTTACTCTGCTAGCCGAATCTCAAGAGGAAGCAGGAAGTAAAGAGGATGGCAGCCTGCATGAAAAGCAGCGTTGAGACAAACAAGAGGCAGCTCTAGAGCAAAGAAGCACATCTTTAATTATTTCACCACATCCCCCCCCCCCCCCCCCCCCCCCCCCCCCCAACAAAATCAGCCCTAATAGAAGCACTATTTAGTTCTTCTTTAATTGGAAATATGTTCAAAACATGTGGTTCATGCTACTCCATTTTCCTACATACCACTATTGTAGGTCCTCGTTCTGAAAGGAGCTGACAATTTAAATGAACACATCCTAATTTTATTGGGGGTGCAGTTAAAGAGATTCTGAAACCTCATGAAGTCCTTCAACACTGATAAAGCCAATAGTGAAATGGTGTCAGGGTAAAGCAGGGCTTGGGTTCAGAGTCAGTGGTGCAGATGCTAATTTAAGTTTTATTTAGCTCAGCCGTTTATATGTCTATTCCTAATATTTTTTTTTCTGAACTTTGTGTTAACGTACGCAGTCAGAAATATAAATAGTTACAGTGATACTGTAGAATTCGAATTTCATTTTATTTCCCCTTGCATAGTAACAGTAAATATCTGAATATAACTCATTCTGTGCATGCAATACTTGTTTATATATACACTCACATACATATAAATACACGCACATGGAAAATAATGATTATTTATCTCTCAGACGTGCCCTATAATGCCTATATTCCAATAATTTCTTTACTTCCAATTCAGAATACAGTGCTGCAGCACCCCCTGCTGTTACAATACAGGCAGGAAGGTCACTGGATTTTCGAATGCCATCATTATTTAAAAAGCACAGTGTCTGGACATTGTAAATATTTTCTAGTTTCATATCGATAATAAACACGATTGTAGCATTAGAATTTTGAAAGTGATTTTTTTTTTTTTAATGTTTTGGAGAAATCTCAGATGATCATATAATATAAATGTTTCTTTTTGCCAGCAGTTTAGTTAACAAAAATACAGTATATGGCCAGCAGAGTACTTATTAATTTAAACATGTGGATTCCAGCAGCATTGTGGGAAATCTTATCAGCACATTATGAATTCAGAACCAGGGAATTTGTATACCCTTTGCATCATGTTACAGTTTGTAAATTGTCCACCCCACCTGCCCAGTAATCAAATGTACCTTGGCAAAAAGAGCCTTATCTGTGTCATATATAGCAGCAGTGTATGGGTTTCTTCCCTCTTTGTGTATGTATATGAGCCTGTCTGGCCATTTTTAATTGTTTTTAACTGTGTTTTTTTGTGTTTTCTTCTGGTGTGCTGAGTTATTTAATTTTGTTAATAAACATTGATTAGATTTTTTCATATATCTTTCCTGTTTTCATTTATTATTATGATTTATTTAATAATCTATATACATCTATTTGAGTGCGCTGAACAAAAAGGTCTCATTTTTCCTCTTTTTGCCAAGGTATAGTGTTCTCAGACCTTCAGCTGCACCTTTTTTGGTTTGACTTATTGCTCGCCTGACCCCACCTATGTTTCTTTCAGTAATCAAATGTACTTACATTTGACATAGCAGGCAGAGAAGGGGTTGCAGTAGATAAGTGAGGGACAGCGCTGGCAAGAATGCAACTGTGAACAGCCAGTGGATGGACAAGCTCTCCATGCACCTGTCTTCTCTGACAAATCAGACTGAACCATTTAGATAAACATGAATTGCAGTAAAATAGTAATAGTGAAGTTTTACTTTAAAGTACACGTAATTGTTTACTACAAAGTAACTATTAACTGGTGGATAAAAACATTATAAAGAATAAACTAACCCTAAAGATATAAGGACAATTGAAGTAACCAATAACTTCAAAAATAATGAATAATGTAACAAATAATGCAACCGGGTCTGCAAAAAAAAAAACCCATAAACAAAATGCTTTGCTTGTACAATGTATGGTTTTATAGGGGAGCTATTATGGTTTTAATGATTTATTTAGTAATAAATTATTCCTTATAGCATTCTATTCATTTTTATTTCCTACAGTTTCTATCATGCTGGATCCAGCATCTAAGACACTGGACTATTCCTTTCCCTGTAACTTATCTCTCAAACTTGAATCCAAACAAATGACATAAACACACACAGACTCATTGATCCAGGATTCTAAAATGGCCAGTGCTTGTGTATGCAACATGAATATAAGGAATAACTACTGACTTTTTCCAGCTCCTTGTCAGGTACTTAGTGACTGTTTTCTAAACTCAGATTCCTTCTTCCCCTAGGATTCTCCAGTTACCTAGCAATACAGCAGTCTCCTCAATTTAAATCAAGTTAAATGAAAAATCATCAATATTGAAAAATTTCTTTCTCGTTCAGTCTCATAAATTTGCCAAATTGGTGTAATATGCAGAGCCACATATGCAGTTTTCATAAAGTCATAAGCAGCACCAAGTGAGTTAAAAGATAAGACCAGCACCAATTTAGTTCAAATGCCAGATCAACATCAGATAAGTTTTAGACGCCAAACTAGCAACAATGTATCTAAAAGAAAAAAAACATCATCCTACTCTGCTATACAGTGATGTCCTTAGGGGATGTAACACAGCAGTCACTGCGGTCCCTGGATTCGAACCCTGGACATTCTAAATTATATCCCTGCTGGCTGATGGGAGAAGGATGACCCAATTGTGTCAGACTCTGCAACCTTCATGGCAACTTTAAGACTGGTATGTGATGTCCCTGAACAATCCAATTCTGCTGAACATAGACTGGTAAAAATTAAGCAGGGTCTCTGTTCAACTGCTGACTATTCTCTTGAGTTTCGCATCTTGGTGGCAGAAACCACTTGGAATGACTCTGCCTTGTCAGCTACTTTTCGGCAAGGTTTGAATGATTTTCTAAAAAATGCCTTGGGTGGCAAAGCCATTCCTACTCAGCTTGAACCCTTATTTGCCTTGACTATATGTGTAGATACCTGTCTGAGAGAGTGACAAGCTAAGAAAATTGCCACAAGCCCATTTCTGCCAGCTCCAGTTTCACAAAAACAAACCCCTGCACTAAGTACTACTTCTGCAGGAACCATGCAGTTGGGGGCCACCCATCACCTGAAGAATTCCAATGTTATAGTCTCCTAGATCTCTGTTTGTATTGTGGTTAAAAGGAACACTATGTTCAAACCTGTCCCAACAAGGAACGAATACGTAAGTGCCTTGGTAATGACCTTGTCTCTCCTCATGACCCCCTACGCCTTCTGATTCCAGTTATCCTGACTATAAGCAATAAGTGTATACCTATTTGAGTATTCATAGACTCTGGTACCGCAGGCAATTTCAAGGATGCAGCTTTGGTTTCCCAGCATCAAATTCAGACAGTAGCCATCGCTCCACTCCGAATCTTTGCTACAGATGGGAAACTCCTGTCTGGAGGATTGGTTTCCTGCTCCACAGTTCCTCTCAGGTTAGATATGGAACACTCTCATTAGGAGAGAATTTTGATCTTAGTAATCCAAAGTCCTACGATTCCGGTTATCTTGGGTCTGCCGTGGTTACAACTCCTTAATCCTGTAATAGACTGGCTTGCAGGCCAAATTGTTAAGTGGAACTCTCATCACTCTTCTGCCTGTACCCACAACCTCTCCTCTCCTGGACTTGCTGCTGATACCCTCTCTACAGAGCCACTCATGCCATCTGAATATCACAAGTTTCAGGACATCTTCTGTAAGGTCATTGCAGACATGTTGCCACCCCATGAATTGGATTGAGATGGACCCTGATAAAGTTTCTGCAGTCACCCAGGGGCATAAACCCACTATCCTAAAGGCAATCCAGAGGTTCATTGGCTAATGAATGGGTTCTAATCCATTGTGGCACTTACCAAGAAGGGTGCTTAACCTGAATGGACTCCTCAAACAGAAAATTCCTTTCCCCAGCTTAAACAAGCCTTCTTGCTTAAACAAGCCAATTCTTCCCCATCCAGATCCTCTCCGTCCTTTCCGTGTTGAAGTTGATCCCTAATTGTATTCCTGCAGACCACGAGCTGGCTGAGGCTTGGAATAACACCCTGACTGACTGTTCTTTGGGTTTGATTGCTATCCTAATTAAGTTTAAGGAGCAGCATATTAAAGGGATCCAAGATAATATACAGGCTTTGCAGCAGGTATTGCCCACTGATGATGATAGTGATCTCTTTATTTCCTTGGATAAACCTTTAGAGCAAAGGATGCATGCATATGAGAAAAACATCATGGACACTAAAAAACAGAAATTCCAGCGAGATCAAAATGATTACGAACTAGGGAGAGTGTACAATTGGAAATCTTACCACCCTAGATTCAAATCTACACCTTTAAAATCCATTTTGAAACGTAATAGGGATAAGAATGTCACATTCTCTGACGATAGTGATGCTGATGAATCCTCCCATTCTTCTACAGGATCTGCAATCAGACAACCATCCCCTTTGGAAGAGGGGGACTGTTAGGATTCTGGCATTGAATCTGGCTAGCTGTTTTAGCCTCTCCTTCGGCGTCCTGCTTCACCAAACAAGGTTTCTCTGCGGGTGAGTCCCAACTGTTTGTTATTCCCTTTCTTTGTTGTGCTTGATGTTAAAGGGGGAATTTGCTAAGTTATGTTACAAGGGAATTTGCTAAGTTATGTTAAAGGGGAATTTGCTAAGTTATGTTAAAGGGGAATTTGCTAAGTTCTGTTAAATGGGTATTTGCTAAGTTCTGTTAAAGGGGTATTTGCTAAGTTCTGTTAAAGGGGAATTTGCTTGGTCTTGTTTATCCTGTATTTGGAATAAATGTAGAAAGTCTTATAGACAAAACAATTTAACTTGTTCTGAACAACGGGCTCTTAAGTCACTAAGGAATGATAAATCTGTTATATTTAAGGAAGCTGATAAGGGCGGTTGTGTAGTTATATTAGACCGTAATGATTATATCAATGAAGCCCTTAGACAGCTTGATGATATTAATTTTTACAGGAAATTACCTAATGATCCCACAATTATTTTTCAGAAAAAACTTAATAATTTGATTATGGAAGGACAAAGGTTGGGTATCTTTGGGCAACAAGAAGGTGATAAGTTGGTTGTTCGTTCACCGATCAAACCAATCTTTCACCACTTACCCAAAATACATAAGCCACAACGACCATAGTGGCAGGCATAGGCTCAATGTTTAAGCCTAATGAGTTATTGGCTAGACAACATATTACATTCATTGGTCACCAGGTTGCCCTCCTACTTAAAGGACACCACTCACATGCTTAAAATAGCGGATAATCTCAAATGGAATACAGGCTACAAATGGTTGACAATGGATGTGGTATCGTTGTACTTGTCAATACCGCATGAAATAGGTAAACGGGCTGTACTTTGGCACTTACAAACTTATAGTTTATACGATGATACATTAATTGACTATATTATGTCGGTGTTGGATTATCTTTTGACCCATAATTATTTCACCTTTATGGGTCAATTGTACCTTCAAATTAGGGGTACGGCAATGAGTGCAAGATTTGCGCCCACCTATGCCAATTTATATATGGGTTGGTGGGAAACAGCTATTCTTCCACCAACCTCTATAGAATATGTATTGTCATGTATCAACACTACATAGATGATATAATATGTGTGTGGCAGGGTACACAGAGTGAAGCCAATCTCTTTTTGGAATACATCAATGATAATGACCAGGGGCTTCAATTCACAATGGAATATGAGCATATTAATATAAATTTCTTGGATCTCACATTGACTGCAGACATGTGTGCAATGAGGGTACACACTAGTACATTCAGGAAACCCACTTCTACCAATTCTTTATTAAAAGCTGACAGTTGTCATCCATTACACACTATAAGATCAGTTCCTATAAGCCAATTTCTAAGGATAAGACGTAACTGCTCATTAGATACAGACTTTCTACTAAAAGCAGCTGATCTTAAAAACAGATTTAGAGCTAGAGGATATCCTGTAAGTTTTATTGAACCTGCATACCTATGTGCTCTGCACACAGCATGTAATAGTTTGCTGTATACTGAAAATGTTAGTGATAACACGGTTGCACAAGAGACTGAGAATACTCAACATTTTTGTGCACACTATTATGACGGTAGCTCACTTAACTACTCAGAGAGAAACACTAATAGTAGATCTTATTTTAAGACATATGACAATAAGAGAGGATTTAATGTTTCCTTTAAAAACCAATCCCTCATATTCGTCACACAACATAGTATGGAATTTAATGCCATAAAAAATATTGTAATTAAAAACATACCCATACTATTCAATGATGACAATTTAAGTACTGTCTTAAGTAATGGTTTAAGGTTTGTCTCGAGTAAAGCTCCTACCTTGTCAAACTTGTTGTCCCCTTCATATGTGAGTATAGGCAATAAACACACTTGGCTTTCTGCATTGGGGAACTACAAGTGTAGATCTAGGATTTGTACATGCTGCCGTTATATGACAATCACAGAAGTATTTGAAAGTAATGTAACAAATTGGAGCTACAAAATAAGATGTTATATCAACTAGCGCAGTTGTTTATTTAATCTCTTGTACCCTCTGCAGGTTACAATATGTTGGACGAACCACTCGTCCACTTCGTGAGAGGATAAGGGAACCCCTGTACAATATTGATAGAAAAAGAGACACTATTGTAGCAAATCACTTTAATCTACATGACAATTACCAGAGATATTTCAGGGCACAGGGAATAGAGAAAGTCAAACTCAGCCATAGGGGAGGTGATTTGATAAAATTAATCAACAAGAGAGAGGCCTATTGGATTCTTGAATTACAATCACGCCAACCCCTTGGTCTCAATGTGGCCTAGGATTTGCAGTTCTTAACTGATGTGTGATAGATACATATATGATAATGGAGTTTGAGTTGTGTTTACTCACTATTTAAACCAAGATATACTTTTATCTATTTATATTTGCATTTTAACTTTTTTCTTTTTCACAATTTTACTTCACCTTCTAGCTCACTATAAGTATTATTCATTCATTTTTGGCATACCTATGAAAATAATCTTTTACACTTTCACAATTATTACAATTTCATCTAAGTCACGTATTTATTATATCTCGCACAAAACAATATATAAATTCTTATTATTCTTTCTAGGTCAGTATTATTCTGTTCATATTACAATTTATATAAAAAAAAATTTTTTTATAGTGACACCCTTTTTTCACGTGTTCTGTATATCTCACACAGTTATGCTTACATTAGTTTCACCCTTTTTGATTACTATAATTAATCTCAAATTATAATTTTACTATACACATTATATCAATAGTTTTTATTCTATTCTTCTTCACTTCATATTTGTGTATTTTTATATATTTAACTGATGCATGTAATTCTGTATATAGGCTCCATATGTGTGTGTTACACGTACTGGGCTACATACAACTACAGTATGATAAGTGATTTTATAATATTCTAAACTAATATGGTACTTTTTATTATAGATTACACACATCAGTAACTGCTAATCTGACTGTACATCTGGTATTGTATCATGTGTTTTGTTATTCTGTTGCCGTTAATCATATCAATTATGTTTGTAACTTATTTTCCCTTTCATTTTAATACATTATACCAAGTAGCAATATCATTATGTATATGGTTCTTGACTGGTATTCTTTATCTAATTAAGTAACAATCTCTATCTCATGTATTTAGCTTTTGTTACATGTATTTTCTTTAGCAGGGGTCTGTTAATGGCTTTTATTCAATGAGTTACGTATTTATTTATTAACATTATTTTTATTATGTTAATTCTAGGATATATTACAAATCATATGATGAATAGATACCATAACAATTCATGTAATTAATAATTAATAACTAAATAATATATCTTATCTTTAGCTCACAACAGTAATTTAATTATAATTCACAGATACTTCAATTTTGGTTTGTTACAAACAGCAATATTGTGCATTCAGTAGAATATCGCTGTTTTACTTTTACAGCCAGGTTTTACTGATCTAAATAGCGCTTCCGTTTGATCAGCGCTCATACAGATCAGTTATTGCTACAAAGTTACCGGCTGGCATAATATCGCTTCTAGATAAACTTACCTGAAAATATGAGCCGGAAACAAACCCCCGCTATTGGTATCTATATAAGTGCACTTATTGAACACACACTGAATGCCATGAATAAGCGTGAAACGCGTAGGCCATGTTTGTTTTTATCGTGCACAAGTTTTTAATAATGAATTAATAAAGGAGTTGATTGTTCTTTACCTCGGAGTGCCGGAGTTCCATTATTCAATCTAGTGTTGAAGTTGATGCCTCAAGCTCTGGAGTTGGTGCTGTATTGTCCCTACAAGATTCTACCTCTGGCAAGTTTCACCCATGTGCATATTTCTCTCGCCACCTATACCCCTGCAGAGAGAAATTACGATGTTGGTAATCGGGAACTGCTCACAATCAAACTAGCCCTGGATGAGTGGAGGCACCTCTTGGAGGGTTCAACCAAACCATTCCTAATCCTGACTGATCATAAGAATCTGGAGTATCTTCGGTCAGCTCAAAGACTAAATCCTAGACAGGCCTGTTGGGCACTGTTTTTCTCATGGTTTAATTTTATTATCCTTTGTATACCAGGTACACGCAACACTAAGGCTGATTCCTTCTCATTACCATGACCCCTTGGAGGATGACTTTGCTACTATACAACCCATTGTGCCTTACACCAAGTTCTTTGCCTCAGTCACCACTTCTGAAGTCCTTGTTCAAGTCTTCCCTGACCATCTTTTTATCCCCCATGAGCTTCTCCCACCGATTTTGTCAGGTTCACAATTCCAAGACTTCTGGGCATTCTGGTGTAGAAAAGACCCTAGAACTTCTCTCACGCAATTTTGTTGGCAAGGAATGGAGCAAGATACCAAATATTTTGTTGTCTCTTACCCAATTTGTGCTCATACTAAAACTCACTGGGTGCCTCCTGCTGGATTGCTCATGCAACTCCCAACTCCTTCCCAACCTTGGACCCATCTGCTAATCGACTTTATTGTGGTTCTTCCACCCTCTAAGGGTTTCACCTGTATTTGGATGACAGTAGACCGCTTTTCTGAAATGGCTCATTTCATTCCCTTGAAGAAGATTCCTTCTGCTCAAGAGCTTTCTCGTTTCTTTATCAAACATATCTTTCACCTGCATGGAGTTCCCAAAGAGATCATATTGGATAGGGACTCCCAGTTTGTCTCCCAGTTTTGGTGAGCCATCAGCAAATCTGCTGGAATAGACCTCTATTTCTCTAAGCCTACCATCCACAATCAAATGAAAGTACAGAGAGGGTGAATCAGTCCCTAGAGGAATTCCTGCAGTGTTTTTGTTTCTCCCAGGATGATTGGGCAGAACTATTACCATGCGCAGAATTCGCTCATAACTTTAAGTATCACTCTTCTACCAAAACCTCTCCTTTCCACTGCAATTATGGATTCTACCCAGAGCTTTCCCTTTGAGCTTCCTTCTGATTCTCCAACTCTTGACCAACTTCTTGCTCAGTTCCAGACCTCTTGGCAATCCATTCAGTCTAACGTCTCCCAGTCGGCAGAAAGACAAAAGACCTTTGCAGGCAAATGTAGGAAACAACCCCCTCCTATAAAGTGGGTGACAGGGTTTGGCTCTCTTCTAAGAATATCCATTTGAAGGTGGCATCTCCCAAGCTGGGACATAAGTATTTGGGACCATTCTCCATCAAAGAAATGATTATCCCTGTTATAGTATGTTTACAACTTTCTGACAGCATGAAGCTATCCAACTCATTTCATGTTTCTCTTCTAAAACCGGTTTTCAACAACCAGTTTTCTACCTCTATCCAGGTGCCAAAACCAATGCAGGTCCCGGGCCAAAAAGAATTTGAAATTCAAAGAATTCTAGATTCCCGTCTTAGCAGAGGTTTCCTCCAATACCTGGTGTACTGGAAGGGTTATGGTCCCAAGTAGCAATCATGGGTAAAATCTTCTGAGGTCCATGCCCCTCGTCTTGTTCAAGACTTCAATTCCTGATACCCATCAAAGGATAAAGGTAAGGGCCCGGAGGCCCCCTCTCAAAGGGGGGTACTTTAAAACAGTTGTCACTCTGGTCCAGGGATTTGAACCCTGAACGTTTTGTTCACAAGTGGTATTCTTTCCTCTGTGCCACAGAGTTGACTGAAGGTTCATCCCTTACTTGTATTTAGTAAATGATACCAGTCCTGCTCATTCCTGCTTTCCCACTTTTTACAGGTGCTTTGTATTGTAGACTTATTTACTTCCATCTGGTAGCTTGTGGCCAACCAATCCCTAACAGGCTGGCTGTCTCACTGTCTGATTATAGGTCTCGGTTCCTGCAATCCTGTTTCCAGCTATTCTGAGTCCTGTATCCTGATTCCTGATTCCTGATCCTGCTGCATTCCTGCTACTCTGTGTGATTCCAGTTTACCTGTTGGTATTCTGTTCTTCCTGCTCTCGGTAGCTCCCTCCTTCTCCTCTGCCACCACTCCAGCACCACCAGTGGGTGGTTCCCCCAGGGGCGGCAACCTGGGAATCCCATTGCGGCAAAGGCCATACCTCCTTGCGGGGTTAAGGGTGAAGACCTTGGGTAGGGCCAGAGCTAAATCTGCTGTGGTGCCCTGCAAACCTCAAGTTATCCTGACAGGGGAGTGATGTCTACATAGTTTTTTACCTCCATTTCATTTTATGATTTTCTTTAAAAAAATCATAATTTCTGCATTCCACATTCTTGGCAATTTTTTCATTCCTTTGGTGGCAAGAGTTGATAATTTTCCAGCATGTGTGATCAGGGGAAAGATATATGCAATAAACCACTGTTGAATGCATCTTATCTATAAGCAATATATGTTTTGAATAATCTCCCTTGAATTAATTAGTTTGTGTATGGCCATCAAGAATATCAAAAGATGTCTGGTATAAGGACCAGGCATACATGTTTCCAGGGAAGACTGAAGAAGGAAATATTCCTGGAGATGAGATAAATGGTTTAGTACAATTATGAGATTGTGCAAATTTGGCTGGTCCAGGAGGTTTGCAAAACAGTATATGTTTGAGAACGGCTAGGGAAGAAATGTAGATGAAGCTAAAGTGACAAGCAGATTAATAGACAAGCATCAAATGTCATCTATACAGTAGAAACAAATTAGAGCTGCACAGTGTCAAAAGTCAAGCATTCCCCCATTAACACTAAACTACCCATTAGTAAAACTGTTACAGGATCGTAGATTAGGGTAGGATCATGGGGATAAATACCCCCTGAATTTCCTTTCAACCACTGCCATTTACTTTAGGTCCTCATTATGTCCTACAGCTTCTCTCTCCCTTTGTTACTTACTTTTGCTTGCCCTTTGTGCAGTGTGTGAAATGGATATAAATTGGCTTTCTCTGCCCAGGCCATCTTACAGAGTGCATAATCACCTGGCAGAATTAAGCCTTCAGGCACTGAAGACATCTCTGCAGCAGCACTCCCAACAGGAAACTGGGGCATCACTGTAGTAGTAAAACTAAATGAGGGTAATGTTGCCTGACTAGACAGCACCTGCAGGGTTGGGACTGTCCTGCACAGCAAATATGATGCTATTAGGGGTGCATTGCAAAGTTTATGGCGGTGGGTTGCTTTGTGCTGCATGGGTGGCTTCTAGATGCAGGCTGGTGGGCACATTTAGCGGCAGACAAACAGAGGAAACGTGCAGATTGCTCCATGCCCCTGTGTTGACCTGTGGATGACACCAGCAATATTATTATGTTATGACACCACAAAGAAAATTATTGGAGCTGCTGATTGTATGAGCAGGAGGGCATGCTTTGTTCTTGCATAGAAATCTTTACTTTTCAACCAAATGCCAAAAATAGAGATCAGAACATATACTTTAAATTTCTGTTAAACTATTTAAAAGTGGACATTCCCTTTAACTGGTCCAACCACAATATAATAATAGGAACTATGCCTGAATGATACTAAGGTTTAGTGAACCTGTTATTGGCCCCTGTGCTCTACAAAATGTAAATGCGTGTAATCAGAAGAAAAGCAGCCCCTAAAGTATGCAGCTTCCCTGTTATAGTGTAAAGGGCTATTTACTGGGCTAGAAACTGCAAAGTTGTGGGTGGGGTTTACAGGAAGAAGGTAGAGTAGGCAAAAAGGAAGTGGGAAGTGCAAGGAGTCCTCATGGCCACTTTGCACTGATGCCAGCTAAGCAGTAAACATTAAAGCTGCTTTTTTTCTATTTCAAAGGAATAGAACTCTAGACTGCTGAGCTGTAATTTGTCACATGTATCTTTTCTTGTCTGACAGAGTGCTGCTGTTTTATTTACCCTGACTCTTTCAGGATCTTTGCAGATTTCTCTGAAACACAGATCGTACCAATAGTTAAAAGCTTCAGACCTGAGTGAACTCAGTTCAAATAGATGGATACACCCGAAAATTTCATACAAACTGCCTATTTCATGAACTTTGCAGCTTACTGTGAATCACAGAGGATACAGATAACTAGTCCATTATGTGTGCGCATGAATAATTAGTGGAGTTGATTCTGGGTAAGTGGATGCACCCTGATATTAGTACATCTTGAGAAAACTATCCAAGACTCCACCTTGCTAGCAGATTTTACGGCTAAATGGGAAACCCCAGTACTCTCCCCCCCACCCCTCCACAAGACCAATGTGGTTTCCCTAAGCCCCCCTAGGTTAAGCTCTATCATCAGCAGGAGTTGACAGATAAAGAGGAGGCAAAGCCTAGTGGTGATTTAGGGGGTTATTCAGGATGCTCCGAAGTGAGGCGAACACTACGCGCCTCACTTCGGAGCTTCCTGAATAACCCCCTTAGAGGGCAGTTTGGCAGCCAAGGTGAAACAGGAGCAGTGCACCTATTCACAGTCACTTCAGATGAGGAGGTAAGCCTGACATAATGGTTTTTCAAGCAGGCATGGGGGAGCTTTCTCATCAAAAGGTTTCAGCAGGTCATCACATTATGCGGATGGCAGTATGCTAGAGTAAGTTTAATCAGTGGGTGGTTTTAATGCCAGAGTAGTGTTCACTCTGCCCCAGTCAATATTTAGAATTGACAGAGAGGCACTAGCTGCAGACCTGATCCAGTGTCACAGGAAGTGGACAGTTCTTTACATACAAAGTTCCCTACTCCTTCCAATGGAAAGTCTGCATGCAAGGCTCCATAGATTCTAAAGGTTTCTTTTGAATTCAAGCATGTTAATTTAAAAAACAGATTTGGATGTCCTGATCTCTTTCCATATTTTCCTTTAAAGCTTTGAGCTATGACAGTAATTTTCCCTTTTACAATTAAAGAATAAAATGAGGCCAGTCAAAGCCATTGCAAAGTGGCCAGTATTACTCCATACCATTATGTTGAGCCTTATTGGCGCCATTCAAATATTTACTATGTTGGGCTACTACAATGTGACCTCTTACTTCTCCGTGTCAGTACTATGTGTCCGCTGAACCTGCCTGGCGATATTACTTTGTTATTCCTTTCCTGCAGGCTGTAGTTTTGTAGTACCAGTTACTGTTTGATAGAGGTGAGAGGTTTTGATTCTGATTAAACTAACAAGATCTGACAATCTAGGTCATGCTTGGACCTCATCACATTCACTCAGAATGTTTGCTAATTGGCCCATAAATTGATTAAAAATAAACAAGTAGGTGTGTAGGAAGGAAAACAGGAAGAAAAAGATTTCTGGTGCCCATTTGAGATCTGTTTTAATAAAATCTATTTAAAGTGTACCTGTCTCCTCAAAACTCTAATACTAATTTATTTATTTTCATATAGCACTACTACTGTATATTATGCAGTGCTTTACAGAGATTCATCATTCGTTTCAGTCCCTGCCCCATGGAGGTTACAATCTAGTTTCCCTATTCAGTCACATACACAGATGTCAGTTTTTGGATTGTGGGAGGAAACCAGAGTTCAATAGACTGCTACTGTCACAGTCATGACTTCTTTATGGGAATATTGTCATAGTTACTACTTTAAAATGGGAATATTGACTTTAAAATTGTCATGGTCTAACTGCTATTGGTTAAACAGTGTGCTGACCTTTTGCCCTCATAAATTAAGCATTGTTTTCAGAAGATTACAGAGGCTCCAGCTCGTGGAAAGCTAACTTTAGTTAAGTAGTAAGTAGGGCAAAAATGTCCGGGGTAGAGTACTTTTCATGGAAAACTGGCCAGTACACATCACACACATTCCCTTGTGTAGGAGTTTATCAGTGCTGCCTACTCAATTATTCTGTGTCACATGAAACAACTACTCGGGAGAAACACTTCTCACTAAGGTGTAGTACTGCATATCAAAAGATGTAATCTGACTATAGCTCCCCTTTAAAAGGGAGGCATGTGCTGCATATCCCTAAATTATCTGGTATACTGCATACCTGATTACCAGTCCCCTCACCTCCTGTCCTCTCCCTCCCACTTATTTTTGCAGGGGTTCAAAAGGTGGGTGGGACTGTGCAGACAACAGTGGCAACAGGCTGCAGCAACAGTGTTCAGTCCCATCCATAGAAATGGGGCTGTGCTATAGGAATGGGAAATGATATACAGTAGAACAGAGTCAGTGGTGCAGTAACAGAGATGCAGTTAGACAGATTGTTATATGTATATTATGGCATAAGTAGTATTGTTCCTGTATTACCTAGAATTTCCAAAACGATACGTTAAAAGTAAATAGTGCAGTACCAGTGTTGCAGTTAGACTGCACCCTAAAAACTTCAGTTATTAAACAATGTTTTAATAATAATACATTAAAAATGTACAAAAAATGTGGACAGTGCAGCAGAGAAACTGTTAGAATGCACTATATACAGCTGCAATTGTGTATATTATTTTACTGGTAATACTGTATGACATTCCAATATTAACTAGGAAGGATTTGTTAAGTAGGAAACAAAGATTCAGGGGGTAATTCACTATCCTCCAAAGTGAGGTGCATAGTCTTCGCCTCACTTCGGAATGACTGAGATGCGCTCGCTGATGTCCTGCACACGGGCATCAGCGAGCGCATTAAAGGGATTCCAGTCTCAGCGAGAGCATAAGAGTTGCCTCGCCGAGACTGGAATCCCTTTAATGCGCACGCTGATGTCCGCATGCAGGACACCAGCGAGCGCAGATCAGTCATTCCGAAGTGAGGCGATGACTACGCACCTCACTTCGGAGGATAGTGAATTACCCCCTCAATGTACCCTAATATATCCCTAAAATCAACATATTTATTAGATGTCTTTAAATTAATTCTATAGTTAAAGTATATAAATTACAAGATACATTTGTTGCAAAGACTTTAACATCTTCTGACAATATCTAATTTTAGAGTTTCAGAATATAACAGGATGGATAAACTGCATTTTGTCAAGGTCAGGGTATATTAGTGGGCAAGTAGAAGGAGGGTATCTGTTTGGATCTCTTTCCTCCAAAGGCATACCTTGACACATTAGGAAAAGGTATGGTCAACCACTGCAGACAATCGGATCCTACCCTATTAAAGGGACACTAAAGTCTCAAAACAAAATATAACATAGTGTACCTTTAATAAATAATGAAGCACAAGCCAATTCCCATTTTTTTTAATAAGATACCTGCATAATCAATTATCTGGTGTGGGACACTGCCTCTTCCCCATCACTCCAAAGACAGTGGTCAGTGGCCGAAAGGCATGTACAGTTGAAGCAAGCACAGTGAATCAGGGAATCATCGTCAGAGAGGGAAGTGTTGTAATCCTGGCCTCTTAGAGCCTTCCCTTAACTAGTCGCTACAGTACTGCTAATGAGTGACAACAGAGGAAAGCACTTGGGAAACACTGTGTGTAGGAGTGAATGAGCAGCTACAAGGTACAGGGGAGGAGGTTGCAGCTCTACAGGATTAGGGCAAGGGGGATCAAGAGGGAAAGCAGCTACATAGTATGGGACACAGGGAAGGAGGGGGAGCAGCTACACAGCATGGGACAGGGGAAGGTAGTGGCAGCA
>WMED01001168.1:0-13778 GCA_019650415.1 Pipa parva
CCCCTCCTACACTTACTTCCCCCACAACCCCCCTCCTCCCTTTTTACTACCCTCTGAAGGAGGGGGGCGCTATCTTAGTGCTCACCCCCTTCCTTTTCCTTTTCCTTACCCAGCTACTTTGTTGCCGGCTGTCTGTGCTGTAGCGCTGAGCTGAGTGCTACAGCACAGACAGCCGGCTATAGTGCTATAGCACAGACAGCCGGAAAATTTAGCAATTCCTCTCCCCAGCACTGATTAAGCTTCCTGTCGCTCACTGGAAGTTTAATCAGTGCTGGGGAGAACTCCTCCATTGCACTCAGCTCAGTGCTACAGCACAGCTGAAAGCTGGCAACGGAGGAGGTAATGAGAGGGACACCCAGAGTTTAAGACGACCGCTAACTTTTCAGATGATTTTCGGGGGGTGAAAAAGTCGACTTATATGCCGGCAAATACGGTAGGTTAAATTAAAAGCAACTAAATTGGCCCTATCTGTGTGTGACTGTGTAGGGAACTAGATTGCAATATCCATGGGGCAGGGACTGAAGTGAATGATGAATCTCTGTAAAGTACTGTGTAATATATCAGCACTATATGAATGAATAAATACAATACAGTTTACATTTGTGTGCAGCTTATGACAACATTATACAGAACACTGCACTAAATATTTTTTACATCTGCTTATTTAATTTTTTTCCTAATTATATTACTGAAGTGAATGATGAATTTTTGTAAAGCATTGTGTAAGATGTAGGCACTATATAAATAAATATAAAAAATACAAATATTTAACTAGATTTTTGTTGTTTATACTGTGTGTATTGAATGTATGTGGTCAGGTTCACTATAAAAACATACTGGTTATTAGCTTAATTGACCATAGTAACCAGAAGGTGGTTTAAGTTTGCCAATTGCAAATGATCTCAGAAAACTGGTATTTACAACATATTAAAATAACACTGAAGGTAAAAACCACATTTGACACAGAACTATTACCAAAAATTTCCCATTATAACAATTTTTTGCCCAGAAGGGTTATTTAGTATCGCTTTTAAAGGTCATGAGAAATAGATAATAAGCTCACCTTTGGCTCACATTGATTCTGAATTCAACTAAGTGCTCTACTTGAATGCAGTTAGTAAAGGGATGTCCATCTGGTATGTTGGGACAATGGGAGTTCTAGTTATGCATCAGCTTAAAGGATGCAGTTGCCACATTCCTTCACTATTAAATAGTCATCAGTCAGGGTGGAGAGTTGGAACTGACAAAATTGCTTTCAAAAACTTGTAGTAAATCAGTTGTTGTGCACATATAAACATAATAAATACAAACTTTTTAAAACTTACAAAAAAGACAGAAATTGTCTCGCGATCCACAAATCTTCCAGTCACATTGAGAAATCCAGTTTTGCCATCAAGAACAAAAATATTGAAAGGTTCACTGTCAATGCCTGGTCCAGAAGCAACGTAGGTTAATAATTTCTTTAACTCCTTATCTGAACGAACCTAGCAATTTTGACAAAAAAATTATTTAATTTTATACAAAACTTCTGAAAGATACAAGATAATACAAAATTCCTGTTTTGTGCATACCTCATCAATTCAGCTTTCTTTTATAGGAAAACCTTTGAATGCTTACTCTACAGGGCACCACATCAGAGACAGTATAACCAAAGTTTGATGAACAGAAACTGTGTTACACTAATAAACTCTAAAACAAGTAACCCATTTTAGCAGATGGAAGACTTCCCATCATATTCCCTAGCCATGTTTAAAACTAAGTTGATTACTGTTGATGTATTAAAGAAAAGCTTATCCTAACTATTGTCCCCTTAAAATTGTAAAATAATCTGACCTTTTAACCAGGAAAATTCCTGGTACCCAATAACTACATAATATGTCCCTCCTCCATCATAACCTGTGAATGGAAGTTGTCATGAAGTGTACAAACTAAGCATCAGTGAGGAATTAAAGCATGCCCTGACCATGGTAATATTACTATCAGTAAGTAACTCATTCACAATGAACTGTTTATATGGTTAATTGTGTCATCACACTCCAAACCAACATCCGAAAAGTAAAAAGCCAAAATAAGCCACTTACCAGTTATAGATAAAAACTCATAAAACCTTCATAGACTTAAAAACTGATAGTTTTAGACTCAAATCTCCCTCAGCTCCATTAAATTCACCCAGTTCTCCTAAAACAAAACCAAGCAATTTTTCCTCTATCTCTTTGTATAAATATTACAGAACAGCTCACCAGGTCTACCCCTTAAAATACCCGTTTGGCACAGACCATTACACAGAGAATATGGAAATTTAAGTGTACAATTAGAAACTTTACAAAGATAATTTAGATAACTAAGATACTCCTGTATTTGCTGCAAATTTTTATTACCACTATTAAGTTTGAGAATATTTCAGATTTAACACTCAATGATATTAACCTACATTTATGTCATTACCCCTAACATTCTGCAATACATTATTACCTATTGGTCAATTGTGAAGAAATATAAAAATACTATGCAAATTGTATTGAAAATGACAAAAAGTAATCTTTTATGAAGGGGGAGGTGTGTGACACCATTACATCATCAGGATGAAAGGACACTGTTATATTGCAGCTTGCTACCCCTTGCCCCACACTTTCGGACTCCCTTGGCTGGAAGCAATAGCTCATATTTACCTGTAAAGGTTCTTTATTCTACTTTTCCTTCTGTGACTATCAGAGATTTGATGTATAATTTTCAAACTTGGCATATGTTCCCTTTGACTAGTGGTAGCATACAGAATATTATTTAAATTTTCCCAATGGTTACATGTGCGAGAAAGTGAAACAGATGTACCTTGGCTATGGGATTCCGGTATCTGTTGTCTTCTTCTTCCCTTATATGCACAGGTGCTGTAATCCATGTACGCTTCTGCCTTCTAAGTTGTATAGAGTCCCAATGAATTTTTCCATTCTTATCTTTTCCATTGTTCACCTAAAATGTACATACCATTCTGTTTGAACAGAGAATGTTTCAACCCATATTTAAATCAGCACCTTATACAACGTAATAAACGCTTGACTTACTTAGAGAGCAATCAAATTAATTCATATTGTATGTATATATATATATATATATATATATATACTGTAATATACAGTATATAGGGGCATTTCAAGGGGTTTAAAGCATAAAAAGATACAAGAGTAAAATAGTCGAAATTGTTGAAAATGCTACTATGTGTGACATATTAAATACTGAAAACATAAACATGTACAACATATCACCATATATTACCTGCGCTTGCCAATTACATGTACATTGCATGGATACCTGGAAATAGAACAAATAAATAATTTAGTCTATCATGTAAATGAACTCATTAATTTCCCTATAATTTAAAAATGAATTTGCTATGCTATTTTGTTATTTGCTAACAAACCAGTTTCTCTTTTCTTTTTCTTTAATTCATTTGGAAGAAACAATTTCCTGTTTCAGGATGTTTTCAGAAGTCAACAGAAAATATTCGAGTGTACTCCCTAATTTTCATTTTGTTTTAAATTGCTGATTTCTTGCATAGGCTGTAGTGTTCTACATCAACTGAATATAGTTCTGTTTAAATGTATACATTTCTTAGGGAGTACTGTCTGATCTTCACTGAACATTGACTGAAGACAGGAGAAATGGAAAGCAGGTAAGTTATTTAATTTTGCAGGGGTATGGACAACCAACTTCACATATAAGCATACATGAGCATTATAAAAGCATTTGGAGAGATTATCTAGTTCGACTTTATCTGCTAGAAATAATCAAGAGTCGAACAAATAAAATAAATAAGATGTCAAAGAAAACCCTATTATCTAGCAGAATAATCCAAATTTCATTCCCCTTAATCATAAAACAGCAGCTGGGAGATGTTTGCATTTGTGAATCTTTGAAAATATCAGTTATATGCTAATAACTAAAGCTAAAGAACCAATATCAAGGCCTTACGTATGTGCCATCATATAAATATGAATTGTACACTGGGAGGTAGCATTTTCAGAGATTTAGGGGGTAATTCATGATAGTGTGAAGTGAGGCGAGGTCTCCACACCTCACTTCGCACTATCGTGAATTACCCCTTTAAAGTGTTAAACTTAAAATGTTTTTTTCTCAGCAACAGTCTACTGGTTCATATTTTAAATTTAAACCAAAAAGTTGCCTTGTATTGCCTGTTAATCTTTCACTATCAATATTTGAAAATATTATATGCCAGGAAGTTCATAAAATATGGCATAAGAACACAGATATACAATATAAATATAATAATACAATAATACAGTAATTTCCAGCGATGAAACCAAATTTTTACTAGTTGATTATCCATGAGTTCCAGTATTATATTTATTACCAAAAATCCATAAATATCCTACCAACCCACCAGGGAGGACTATAGTATCAGGTGTTATATATGTGTTAGAACCCTGGTAAAAATGTGTGGATTATACAATATAAATATAATAATACAATAATACAGTAATTTCCAGCGATGAAACCAAATTTTTACTAGTTGATTATCCATGAGTTCCAGTATTATATTTATTACCAAAAATCCATAAATACCCTACCAACCCACCAGGGAGGCCTATAGTCTCAGGTGTTATATATGTGTTAGAACCCTGGTAAAAATTTGTGGATTAACTTTGGATTTACTTGCAGCCTATTGTTAAACACATTCCAAACTGTTTGAAAGACACAAATGAGTTGCTACACCACATCATTGAGCTTGATAAAATATTTGAGGATTTCTGGCTCTGCAATGTGGCTATTCAAAGCCTCTACACTTCTATCTAACAAGAGGAAATGATTAGAAGTGCAGAGGAGTCTTTGTTAACCACTAATATGTCACACCAATTGGTGTACTTGCTGGTTGACTGTGTGCATCTGGTTCTTAATAGAAACTATTTTTCATTTAATGGTTCAATTATTGGCAAAAACAGAGCACATTTATGGGTGCCCCAGTAGCCCCTGCATTTGAGAACATTTTTTACATAGTTTGGAAACAAAAATGTTCCTACAAACGAAGTATAAAATACATATTATAAATTATCTAAGATATTTGGAGGATATCCTGATTCTTTGGATAGGCTCAATTCTACATTCTGTTGAAATGGTGGATAAGGCCAATGAGATGCACCCAACCAATTAATTTTCCTATCAGTATAGCCAAACATCATTGATTTTTTTTTGGACATGAAATTGACCTTAGGTGGGAGAAAATTGGTTACTGAATTAGATCAATAAAGCACGGATAGGAATCACCTATTACATGCTACAAGTAGCCATACTCCCAATATTATTAAAGCAGTTCCTAAAGGCCAATTTTTAAGGGCAAAGAGAATTACTGAAAGTGACCAATTGTTTCAGAATGCATCACAAGCCCTTACAAATAGATTTTTATCTATTCAGAAAGCTTATGTACAGGCTAAACAGAAACCAATTAATGACCTATTAAGTGGTACTAACCAACAGCAGAGAAAGTATAACTGCATCCCATTTGTCTCTATATATACCCCCATATGTAAAATAAGTAATTACTAGCCTGTATTACAACATGACAAAGACTTTGATAGATTGTTCACTGAATATCCTTTTATTTATAGTTATCAGAAGGGTAGCACACTTTAAGACATCCTCTGCCTTTTCCTACACTAAAAATGGGCAAAATGTAATAAAATAAAAATTATCAATATAGAACAATTTTTTACCAATATCGCAATATTGATATCAGAAGTTTATCGATATCGCGATATCAGCAATATTGATATCGAAATTCAAATGAAATGTTTAATCTGTTTATTTCTATGGAAAATCCATAATATCACTGGAAAATTCGATATTGCGATATCGATAGCAGCAAAATTGCGATATCACAATATCGATATTACCGATATCGCGATATTGGTAAAGATGATATCGCAATTTTTGATTTTATTCAATTTCACCCTAAAAGATGTAAGGTTTAAAGGCCAAAAAACAGAAGGGACCTTTCCCTGTCTGGGGTGTGTATGCTGCCAGTCTGTAGTAAAAGGGAATAAAATGTATCACCTAACTCAGGGTGATTAAACTGCATGATTATGCAACATGTAATATACCTAATGTTATACTGTATATCTGCTTAAATGTCCATGTGGGAAATGCTATGTTGGACAGACCTTTAGAGTCATTAAGGAGAGGGTAAAAGAGCATAGAGGTGATATTAGAGAACTTTATTCAAAATACTTCTCCAGATACATCGGTTTCACAACAATTTAATATGCATAAACACAATATTACACAATTAAAGTCGCTAGTATTAAAGGTGAAAAAAATCTTAGTTCAGGTTAGTGACCTGAAAACATTAAGATTATGGCAAGAAGCCTTATGGATAAAAAGACTGAATTGCTTATATCCTTGTGGTTTGAATGAATCCTGATTAATAAAACCTTTTTATAACATAACCTCTGTATTTTGTTGCTTTGTACATACAGAGTATAATTATGCTGTCTTTTTACTTACTCTATAGATAAACTTGAAAGTATTGAGCTGCCTAAAACCAATATATGATACATAAATCATTGTACGGTACACATAAGTGCTAAATATAGAGTTAACTTTAACGTTTATTGGCAGCAGATAACATTAACAATAATATGTTGTGTTAATAGTAAGTATACTTAATATGTATATTTGCAATGTTAAATAATTGCATGCATTGCAAAGAAAGGCTGCATCCCTATAGGTAGGACAAAAAGTTGGGCTGACCTTTTCACTTATACCTAATGGAGAAGCCTAATAGGACTGAGGGCAGTCACCTGGGTAATGCTGGAAGAAGATTGGTTGATTCTCTAAGGGGGTGGGATACAATGTTCTTTAAATTGCACAGCTTGTTATATGGTTACACATTTGACAAAGAGCTGATGTAGCCTGTAACATGTAATTCATGGTGTAAAAATGTATTTAATATACAACATTTATTTTTGATATCTATGATGATGTGTTTCAATAGTATACTTATATGTAATTGTACTCCAGAATGCCAAAAAGACATATGTAATTGGTCCAATTGTGACAAGGTTGGGGAGTCCAGCTGGTACTAATAATCTTGGTTCACATTGACATCATTTCCTAAAGGCACATTACTGTCAAACTGCATTCACTATAATGCATATCATGTTAAAATGTTGTTATGCATCACTTTTAAGTGAGATATTTAGGATTTAACTAATGGAACCACATCAAGGTCCATAATACCTGTATATAACATTCGATAAAGGATAGTATTTCACAACTGGATGTTTGGGCTCTACTGACCATACAGAGTCTATTTTATCCCATCTGATAGAACTTTACATTCTGTATTTATTATTTATTGAACACTTGTTGGTAAAATATTTGCAATGTTATTTTATCTATATTAATTTATAGGATAATAGTAGATAATTAAACCAGTGTTTGTTAAAATTACACATATTTATCTCTAACCATTTACTAGTAAGAAAGACTAGAACAGTACATTAAGTACCGCCGCATGAAATACGTAAGGGGGTGCTTGCCTATGTCTTAACTTGCTTTTTACCTCTGACTCTTGTCCGTTAATGGAAATGGAATAAATACTTTGCTTTTAACCTGGGAGTGCCGGAGACCATATTTTCGTAACTAGAACAGTACATTACTGGACAAAATCTTGTCCAAACAGCTGGTGTCAGTGTTAGGACTTAGGAACATTGAAACTTGGCTGATACTTCTCATAATGTACCCTCTAACCTGAAGTACCACCAAATTCTGGAGAATGTCCAAAATGTAGATCCTTACTGTATGTCAGGGATCTGGATCCATGGTTTGATATTCAGTAGAGGCCTTGAGCATACTGTTAAGGATCTAACGGATCACTTGGGAGTTACCCTGGGACTGGATTGCCACTAGAGGCACTATATCATACCCAGAACCTGTTACGCCTCTAAAAGAAATAGGCATACTAAATATGAAACACGGAGGGATATTGGTGCAAGGTGATACACGTCTAAAGGCACTAAGGTGTACTGTGACAAAGTGCAGGTAAACACAAGAACGTGGGTGGTACACTTATAGAAGAGCTAAGGTGTACATGATACACAGGTGACTTAAGGCAGTAGAGTTATGCACCATGTTAGCCATAGATTTAAGCAAAGACAAGGGAGTATATTTGATATCTTTTATTGGCAAACGAATAGATGGTAAATGCAAGCTTTCGAGGCTCCTAAGGCCTCTTCATCAGGCCTTAGGAGCCTCGAAAGCTTGCATTTACCATCTATTTCGTTAACCATTAAAAGGTATCACCTATACTCCCTTGTGACTTGGGTGACTTGAAACACACATATACTTAGAGGAAAGGTGGAACCTCTGTACCACAGTAGGAGTTAGTGTTGGTTAACACTGAGGCATGGAGTCTAAGGAGACCCCCGCAAAGGAGTATGATCTTTGTAGTAGGAGACCTCCCCAGGTTAATCCCCCCCCCACTGGTGGCAGCTGTATAGACTCACGTGGGAACTCTGTCGGAGGCCTGATCAGCTGAACTATGCCAAAGCAGGATCTTGCTTAGGGCAGCATAGTTGAATTTACCCTCAGAGCACTTCTGGGCAGAAGCAGTGCAAAGTACAAAGAGAGCAGCTCAGAGTGTATAGATTCTCAACTGGGACTCTCACTCTTCGCTCAGAAACTACAGGGAAATGTCAATACTGTACATAGGCAAATCTAGCTGTGAAAAGACTCACTGGATGCTGCAGAACCTCTTGGCTGAAGACACCGGGAGAAAATCCCTTTTACGGCTGTTTTGACAATAGCAGGTTGTAACAGAACTAATCTCCAGGATGTAGCGCTTAGCCACTTAGCATAGACAAGCTAGCAACAAGCATATAGACGCCAGGCATAATGATCCACAGTCATAGGGAATGACATAAATGATCGAGCATTACTTGTTAGCAGTGCTTGGTATATGAATTGCCGCCACTAACATCACTCTTGACATCAGCGGCAGGAATTGGGACTAACAGAGAGCCCAGAGCTTGCCGGCAGAAAAATATCAGCATTGACAACATCGGCACTGGTGACACTATATGTACAAAAGAAAACATTATTCTTATATGAAGGAACAGGCATTCAATGGCTACAAAGAGGCTAAACTCTTTGCAACTGTAACCACGTTTCATAAAGTAGGCAGGGAAATGTAGACCATTAGATAAAATGTTAATTGAAAAATATGAAAAAACTAATCAAATTTAGCTTACAGTATTTTAAAAAAATCCATTTCTAAAGATGCAGCTATAGAAGCACATGAAAGACATATGCAACTTTAAGATTATGAAATATGTTCTTGAGAGTTTGCCAATTTAATGGATTATTTTTTTGAGCTGTCAATAAAGATTCTAACTTAAATGGCAATGCTCTCTATAAGTAAAACTATTGCTAACTATTCCAAGAGTTAGTCCAAACTTAAATTTGGCTTTAAAGAAAACCTTGAAAAGATTAAGGGCCTCATTGATGAAAGTGGGAATTTACCTCGCTTCAATTCGAGTCGCATCACTAAAATAGAGGCAAATTCATTTCTCACTATTGACTAAGTGGAGAATACACTTGTAGAACAGGCAGACAGCAGTGATCACTGTCGTTTTCATAATGTGGCATAGTCAAGTGGATATAAGTAGGATGAAAAGTCATGCAGAGTGAGGCAAATTCGATAAGTGATGGGCAGTGACATCAGTCTCATCATATCCCACTAACTGTTATTCTGTGAATATTTTATCTACTTTTATGTCACCTTGTCCCTAGGTCATGTTTATATTTAATCGGTTGCCATTGTCATTTATGAATAGTCACCTTACGCAACACTGGAGCCCTGCCATCAACCTCCCAATTCACCAGTCTGAAGTGGCGAAGTCAAATAGGTGAATTTGGACAGTTCACCTTGTCACATTCGTACCTTCGACACACTCCACAGCTTAGTCAATAGTAGAAGTACCTGTGCACATGTTCGCAAAGTGATGGGAAGTACTCCATAAGATCCTGACTCTTGTAATCAACCAAATTTGTTGCATATTTGCCGTGTCACAGAGTTTAGTCAATAAGTGACCATGGAGGAAGTGGCGAATAGATGCAAATTCATAGCTTTACATGACTATTCGGACTTTAGTCAATGAGGCCCTAAAAGTGAAGTCTACCTCACTTAAAGGAGAACTATATAGTCAGATTACATGTTTACATATGCAATATTATAGTTTATTGAGAAGCATTTCTCCCCAGTAAATATTTCATCTGAAGCGGGGTGATTTATTAGGCAGCATTTCAAAACTCCCACACCAGGAAATGTGTGTGATATAACTGCTAAACATGAGAAATAAACACTGGCTGACTGCTATTGGTTAAGCAGTATGCTGACCTTTTGGCCTCATCAGACATGCTTTGTTTACATTTCTGGAATGCAGGAGATTACACAGACTTGATCTGGGGAAAGATAACTTGTGCACAGGTGTTAAGTAGTAAGTAGGGCAAAAACTTCTGGGGGAAGGTACCCTTTCATGGAAAACTGGCCAGTATGTCATACACACATTTACTGGTGCAAGAGTTTTCATCTGAAGCAGGATTATTTATTAGACATCTCCTGGGGAGAAACACTGATCACTAAGGTATAGTACTGCATAAATAAAGATGTAATCTGATTATAGTTCCCCTTCAAATTGAATTCATATATTTTGGTTGAATATTTAAAGGCATATCATATCCCATGGGTTTACGTGTTGGTTTGAGACCCATTTTGTGTTAGTATGGGTGCCATGGAGCCATCATATGCAAATCTTTTCATGCATATATTTGAAAAGGAATTTATCTTAAACCATGTGATGTTCCAGAAATACATAAAAAATTATTACTGCTATGTTAATAGTACTTTTTTCATTTGGACAGGGTCTGCTTTTATTGGAAATGTTGGAGTGTCAATCAAGTTGTTTCAGAAAATACTTGAAAGGAATGCTCTGCCCCTTTAAGACAAGAAACACATACAGTGATACCTTGGTTCTCGAACATAATTCGTTCTGGAAGTGCGGTTGAGAACCAAATTTGGTCGAGAACCAAAACAGATTGACTTGTATTGCAGATTAACTTGTATTGATGCTGAAAATGCCATTCGGCTGTTCGAGTTCCAAATATTTGTTCGGATTCCAAGACAAAATTTTCTCGAATTTCCTGGTCGAATACCGATTTGGTCGAAAGTCAAGGCGTTCGAGAACCGAGGTATCACTGTATATGTGCTAGAAAGATAAAGAATCCCACTCACAAAGGAAGTCTTGTCTAAAAGCTCTTGATCAGGTTAGCCTGACCATTATATTTACATTAGAATATCATGGTTACATTTTTTGGATGTACTGATACATTGTACTAAAACCTCTTCACTACTAGTGTACATCCGAAGGTCACTGACCAAAACAATTATTTGCGTTCAGACAGTTGTCATCCTACGGGGCTTATCAGGGGCTTGCCCTAGCGCCAGTTCATCTGGGCTCGAAGGATTTCCTACGATGAGGATAGTTTCTGTATTGAGTCAGAAAGGTTAATTAACAACTTCAGGGCTATGATAACCAACATTTGCAGAACATGCAAATGCGCTGGCGTATTTACACCATATGTGTGAACCTGGCCTAAATAAATACAAAAGTATCTGGAATTTTGACTTAGCAAAATTTCTGGCTGAGGCTAATATGGAAGCATATGCTTGAATTTCAAGTCAGGGTATTTTGCCTCAGTCCCCTTGCATGGTCAATGACACTGGGTATGGGTAGGTACTAAAAATCACAAAATGGATGTCATGTACTGCTTTCCTTGAATGACATGTAATGACTAGCATCTGGATCTAGGTTAATTGAATACAAGTTGTGTCTGGGTATTTAAGCTATTATAGGTTTGGCTAACCTATACAGAAGCATTTGATCTGACCCTTTAGTGTCCCTTTAACATGCTTGATGCATAACGGGATTTCCTCCACTTACATTCTTCACAACGCATGCAGGATCTAATAAAACACATTTCTGCATTTAGCCAGGGGTGAGGATTATTAAAATGAATTGGTTTAGGCTGCAGGGGGTAAATGAGTCAATAGTATTAGATAAAATGGTATTATAGGAAGTAGCCAGTGCATCAGGATCAGAGGAGAGCAGGGATGTGGATATGCTGGAGGACAGAGAAGCAGCAAAGGTTTCTCGATCAATGGCATGTGTGTTGCAAATAAGCATTTTAGGGGGTGAAGGAGGAGAGTATGAGATAGAAAAGTTAAGAAGGTGATGATTTGATGGAGGGAAGGGACTAATGTTAAGAGCAGAGAGAGAAATGTTTTTCGTAAAAACCAGATCTAGAAAGTGACCATCCCTATGGGTGCTACAGTTAGTCCACTAGTGAAGGTATAGATAGAGAGGGGTCATCAATGTGACAGTTGAAGTCCCTGAAAATGATGGCACGGCTATTGTTAGAAAGAAAAAAGGCTAACCAGGATTCAAAGTCTGATAGAAAAGCGGCAGGTGAGTAAGCAGAGGGCGGCCTGTACTGTATATAAAAACCACATGTAAGCGAAGGGGATAGAAAAGCTGGACAGCAGGAACCTCAAAGGAAGAGAAAACAAAGCAGTCAGGGATAGCGATACGATTGAAGCGACAGCTGGAGGTAAGGAAGAGACTGACTCCACCCCCACGAGCCACAGAGCGCAGAGTGTGGGAGAAAGAGAGGCCACAAACATAAAACATAGAACATGCCCATTTCTGATTAACTGAAAAGTGATATTGTAAATGATAGATTAATGTTATCATCCAGCTCAGTTGCAATTCTTAACACAGAACTGGGGTGCCAGTATGAGTAAACAACAGAAGCCATTGCAGCTGTTTGGGTGCAATTCACCTGCCTTTTAGGTTCTGCAAAACCTTCAGGATCTTACTTGCTTTTTTGAGGCTCACTAACAATGCATGTGTGGTGGCCATTTACAGAGAGGATAATGAAGTAAGATAGTTGTTCTTTAAATTTAGATTTATGGCATCACAATTGTATACAATAAAGTAACTAGCTTGTCTGTTTGAACAATTGTAATGCAAAAATAAGCTCCATAATGAAGTTGGCATTATGATCCATTTAACAAACTCCCTTATCATTACTGCCCTTTATTTGTGATATAGCTGAACATCGCTTCACATAATTGTAATTCCAAATGAGGAGTAAGCTCACACCCTCCACAACAAACCGCACCCAAAGTCAGCCAAATACAAAGCGATACTTCCTAAGGCAGTTACATGAAGCAATCTATTTTTCAAGTAATAATTTTGTGAGCAGAAAACCTTGGGGTGTGGTTCACTAGCATAGGGAGAGGCAGAAAATGCAAAAAAGTTCAAATAAAAAATCATTTTTTTACCATGAGTGAATACGTTTACTTAAAAGACAGGTATTACAGTGATTAAAACATTTTACAAAGTACTAATACTTTATAATATAATGCATCATTAGTATATGAGCTGTCTGAGTAGATTTATTGATTTGGTATTTTAAACAGTAAGCAATTATAACATAGCCAGAAGAAGGATAAGAAATTTGTGTTTCATACAACCACACCCATGAGACTGTCTCAGTGTTACAGTAAATGTTGTTATGGATAATACATATTACATGCATAAAATATGCATTTATTGTTTTAAAATACTATAATGCTAACTATTTTACTAGAAGAATATATTTGTATTAGCCATGAAATACCTACAGAAGATAAAACACTGAGAGGG
>WMED01001168.1:13985-28912 GCA_019650415.1 Pipa parva
CAGTCCGAAGTGAGGCGAACACTCTGCACCTCACTTCGGACTATCCTGAATTCCCCTCTGATTCTCTTTGTATCTAATAAACAATTATTATGTCTAAAAAAGAACTAAAGTCTCCTAATAAATCACATTTATTCATTTAGCCTGAGCCAGTGGCTTAAACAGAGCATGTGTCAAACCATCACTGAGTACACACCTCATTGATATTCACCGTTTAATGGACCATATGATATTTCCCAACCATTCAAACACTATACAGGATGAAATGTCTGGGTTCATTAGCATATTACTGAGAAACCAATATGGCAGCTGTAAGATGCTAGCACTGGCAGTTCTATAACGAATTACTATAGTCCAAAGTTACTGATTTTATGCTTCATGATATAGCAGCTCTGGTTGGCAAACCCTTTACTTTCAGCATATCAGTTATGGTTAGGGTCAGCACTAATTTTCAAATGGATTTCTAGAATCGGCTTACTTTACATTAAATTGCCTATAGAAAACTGTAGGATAATGGCACAAATTATTCTTTTTAAAAATGTGACCGGGTTGTCAACCATGCTGGACCCTGTTGAAAATCACCTTTGGTCATGGTTATTACTTATTATTAGTAGGGTAAAAATAATTGGGATCCTTGTTCAATATAATAGTAAAATTCCTTGTTCAGAAGCTACTTTATGACAGAGAAGAAAAACATTATTCAAGCAGCTTCTATTAGTATTATAAATAATACAATGTTACACACCAAAATACGTAACATGTATAAACATAATATGTAAGAAAAGCTCCATTTGTAAACCATTTAGATTGTGCAGATCTTTCTATATTAATCATTGTTAAACTGTAAGTAGCGATGGTAAATTAGCAATGTATAGTAAATAGAATGTTTCATCCAAATACCAAGCTGTTCTCTCATTATATACAGTTCTAAATATGCTCTGTAGAAATCACTATGGAACTATGAATGTGAAGGATAATGGAAACATAATACATAGGGATTGCAAGTGCTTGAAAATTTAGAATAATGCTTGTCCTAGAATCATTATGATAATAATAAACACTATGATAATAATTTACCTGTAAATATAACAGTGGTATTTTTCTCACTGTATTATGTTGCTTCGCTAATCATCACTTTAACATCTTTTACATTGAACACATTGCCAAGCCCAATACGCACTTTTATAAAAGGGTTAAATGCTGATTTGACAAAGAAAATAATGTAGGTAAATGGCATGATTGTCAAGTAGGGGGGCTGAAAATCAAGGGGAACAACTGAGAACTCAGTATTAGTAGTATGCTGTTCTGCATTCAGGTAAACAACATCCGCCTCCTCCTTTAGAGGAGTCTTCTCCTTAAAGTAATCAGGTTTTCCATGGTTCCAGATTTCAGGAAAGGGTGCCGGATGTACATTCAGTGTAAGACAAAATAATTAAATAGAGATTTCATTCATATCAGTAGAGGGGGATCATTAGAGGAATGTGAGAATATAATATAAAAAAAATAATTTAAGTCTTAAAAGAGTAAATGAAGTAAATCAAATCAGCTGGTAGGCCCCAAATATTTGAGACTCACTTGAAAGATGCCAAGGTGCCCAAAAGGAATTATTTGATGTAGACCCTATTACCACAGTGTTGTTATCCATGGTTTATTCCAGAACACAAACTCTAAATGGATCCCAGAATTGAACCTTAACCCCACAGGCAGGTATTGACTTGATGTGAAGGATGCTCAGGTTGTGGCCCTCAGTGGTGGTAGCTGGGCAAAAGGCATGAATAGAGGAACTGTAATACACAATTGTGCAGGAGGAAGAATAGCATAACTGTATCTCAGACACTGGAGAGCTGTAACAGCAGAACTGAAACTCCAAACTTTAGAAATCTGGAACAGCATAACTAAAGCACACAAGGACTGGAAACCAATAGTGTATAGGATACTTTAGACACTCAACAGACTGATCCCAACTGCTTCAGTTGCAGAAACTGCTAAAGTAAACCAACTGAAGCTCAAGTACTGGCTGAGTCAAACTCTTAAAATCTCCCACTGCCACATCACAGATGTGAAGCAGGGGTTGAAGCACTAGTAACCAGATGTGATATGAAGAAGCTGGTGAAACAAGTTCCTAGAGGAGCAGCTTCTAAGAGGTAGATGTTTCACCACTCTTCCAATTTATCTGAGTGGTATTTTACTCCAATATTCATGTGAAATGAAACTTAAGGAAGGTATGAATAGTTCAAGTTGTAGTGGTGGAGATGTGAAAAGTTGTCAACAGATCATTCCACCTAACTTCATCTAATAACCATTGTGAATAAGATCAGGAAATTTAGTAGAACAGCTTAAGTTAAGAGACATAGCTGCCCTTTATAACGTGTACATAACAATAAAAAAGTCCTCATATATCATTCAACAAAGACCCATAAATCAACATCCTGCATACAGATAAAAAAATATGTATTTTTGCTTTAAACTCAAAAGGTTATCATTCCAAGGTGACCATAATAATTAGTGGTGCCAAGACATATGAATCACTACTGAAGGACCCCTCAATAGTACTAAGAAAAAGATAACAATCTCTTACAATAAATAGGAAAGTAGCAAGCTATTAATTAAATCATGCATCACCATCTATATACTTGAGTATCTACACTGTGCTTGAATAAGCTCCTCTCGGGTGGTTTTTAAGCAGCACCAACTCTGTGACATACAGTTTTATAAAGTATTTGGTTCCCATCCTAGCTCCATTAGACAGAAACAAAGTAAAGAAACATTTTAAAACTAAGGAAGGAAAAATTGTATGTTGAAACTACAGAGAGAGGAAACCACGTTTTCCTATGATTTTGCATCACTCTTTGGCAGCACTAAACTCAACCCAAATATGCTCCTTGGTTTTCCTATGTCTAAGCACTACCTATTTCAGGAATAAGGGTAGAACCAAAGCTCTCTACAAAGAAAAATAACAAAAGATTAGCATATGAATATCGTATGGTTTAATCATTCAGTGGAGTTCTAGGTAATTTGCACCAATGATAAACATAGAGAACATACAACAGAAAATAGCTGCCTTAGCATATTACTATTATAATTTGCATTCCCCTTCCATGGGAATCTAAGGATTGTTATATTTTCCCATTCTGCTTGGTTTTATAAAAATGTACTAGGAACTTTTAAGAAACAGTTAAGTTGCCTATATAATTGTTAATAGTAACATAACAACATAGTTTATAAGCCTGAAAAAAGACACATGTCCATCCAGTTCAGCCTATTTTCCTGCAATGTTGATCCAGAGAAAGGCAAAAAAACCCATTAGGCAAGAGACAATTATCCTCATATTAGGGAAAAAAAATTCTTTCCCGACTCCAATATAATATAAAATTAATTTGCAATTTGCAATATCTGCCATTTATTTATTTTTAGCCCTTCGTGTATGGACACTTTCTACCTATTTTTAGTCATTTTTAATTTTAATTACTTTATAACAGAAGCCCCTCCTCTATTGTCTGCTTTCTCTGTTACAGTTTGGAATCAGTCAGGAACTTGACTGAAAGTCTTGAGAATTGGGAAATCATAAACATGCAGATGTTAATGAAAAGAAAGCTATTAACTTTGTCACAGACAAAATTTACTCAATTTGACTCAATTTGTCACTGTTAACTAGCCTGACAGAGCTGCTGCCCACCTGCTTCTTTCTGATTGTTTATTTCAGAATTCTCAAGCCTGTGGAACAAGTTGCTGACTTGATATTCCAGATAAATCTGCTGAATAGGAAATAGGTGAAAGAGGAGGAGCTTCTGAAAGAATGGAACTATAAATTCAAAACTACAGATCATAAGTAAATAATATATATTGCAAGAATCATTTGTTTAACAGTAATAATTATGCAAATAACTGAAAATAAGTAAATAATAGCTATTGCAATGTAATTTAATCAGCAAAAATAATTAGACATGCAGATATGAACATTGTTTATTAAAATTTATAAATGAATATGAGATCACATGCTTACTACTAATGTAAAGTATGGCTACCTTTCCATCAAAAAATCGAGATCGAAAAAAATTTCATGAGAACAATGGAAGATCTCACGTGATAAAGTCACAAAGACTGAGGGGGAAATTCACCATAGTGCAAAGTGAAGTCCGGATCCTTCGCATCACTTCATACACACTGTTATACGCTCGCTGATGTCCTGCACGTGGACATCAGCAAACACTTTAAAGGGATTCCAGTCTCGGCGAGGCAACTCTTTTGGTCTCGCCGAGACTGGAATCCCTTTAAAGTGTTCACTGATGTCCATGTGCAGGACATCAGCGAGTGCATAACACCATGTGCGAAGTGATGCGAACGATCTGGACCTCACTTCACACAATGGTGAATTACCCCCTGAGAGCATTCCTTCTGAGTTTAATACATTTTGCCCTGAGTGTGACTTTTAAACTAAAACAATTAAAATCAAGTATAAAGAAGGTGTGTTCTCTGAAACTGCTAACACATGACCAGACTATGTTTTTTCATTTTGTATGTAAACAACAGCATTCTACATTTGAACTTTGATCTTTGTAAATAAAAACTTGGGAACTTCCTGTTTTTTTATTATATTTTCTTAACTGATGCTGCCGGCCAGTTTAGCAACTTACATAATACACTTCAAAAATTATATGTAAAGTACCTCTAGGCAAGGAAGTATTAAAACCTAACAACATTATAAGCAGTTATAGAAAAATTGCTACACACAGTCTGAAAAAAAGTCATTGCTAATAGTGGACCAGTAAGAATTGTGTTGTGCTTTTCTCTTTGATCAGAGCAGACATATTTTATCTTTTGTATAAACAAACGTGCTCAGTGCAATTCTTTTCAAGGCCAAACTAGAGAATACATATATTTAGTAACCGCAGAAACTGAAAGTAACTTTTTTTTTATAAATAAATCATAATAATTTTAGAACTCTTTCAGAAATTTTGTAAGGACAAAATTTGCAGTTAAAAATTCCTAAGCAGCATTTTTATGTTTTACTATTACCATCCTTTAAAACACAGTTAAGCCTAGCATATGGGGATGGGCATAGCACCCAAAAGCCCAGTGACCCATATTACATCAAATAGAAAAAGTTGCACATTATTTTACATACAGCTGATAACAGAACACACATATGAAATCTAGGTTTTCTAATATTAGTTCCATTTGCATGTATTGATTAAAAGCTAGTCTAAACAATGTTATTTTTTAAAAAAAAGGTATTGATGTCATAGCAATGATATCTGAGTGTTTTTATGCAAGTCGTGATATTTTACATAAAAATAATATAAATAGATAATCAATTGCATATTGTGTATCTGACTTTTTGCTGCAACGATTTCACAATTGCTTTATTTGGCAGGGGTGTGTAAGGGGGTCAGTTTATATAAAATAATTTAAGAAAGGAATTTGGCTTTTACTAAAATGCTGTACATAATTAAAGGAAACCTTGACTATTACACTGAGCTATGTTAGAGAAAGGTATGCTAAGGAAATACTATGTAAAAGCAATCTGTTTTACCCTAGCACAATAAATTGTTTCATTGCAAAAATAAATCCACAATTATATTTTCATATTCATGCTGGAGAAATAAGTATTATTCGAAAATAATTCACTTTGCCAATTTTATCACAATTGTTAATGCAATAAATGTTGCACTCTTGTTTTGCTTAAATTGTTTTTTGATTGTTGTTTTAGATAATTTGATAACAAAAGACAAACAAAGATCATATTTGGAGCTGCATGTGTAATGCATGCCGTATTACATACTATTCTGGTTTGGAAAGTTGAAAACAAACAGATTGAAAAGGTCTTTCTATATTTGCCATATAGCTAAGTATTTGGCTGCAGACTATTGAACAAGACAATTGCTGTATTTTTTATTGCTAAACAAATTTAAAATAAATGTTTACTTACCATTACAATAAAGATGACACTAAATTTTGCAGATTTAGGCCAATCCATTCTGGGTCTTGGAATAATGTGAAACAGCCCAAAAGAATGTTCTTATTTTTTTTCTCCCAGATGCAGGTGTGGAAGTAGGGAAAAAAAATCCTTACTGTGATGTTCCTGTAACTAAGGTGTTAGAGCAGCCTGGCTGGCTCTGAGAGGCCAACAGAAGGTGCTTCAGCAGATTTCATTTCTCCACCCAAATGGATAATTGGGATGGTTCCACATCATATTAAAATGATGACAGCGTTATTATTGCTTGTAACTAAATTAAAATTCAGACACACCTTACCTATATTTTACATGTAAGAATGAAAAAAAAAACTGCAATAGAAAGCTAGGTATGAGACATGTTTTACTATAAGTTCAAATCTTTGACAGATACACTGTCTAGATATGGAGTGATGCTGAATCTTTATGTATCTACATGAGTGTACAGATGGAGCAAACTTAGTTGTGCATCTGTAATTCTACAATAAATAAAGTTTTTTTAAAATGTATTTTGCTTATACAGTGCAGTTATCTCTGAAAATAGCCTTTTGTCTTTAGTCTCTTGGAAAAGACATATTTTTATGTGACAGTAAAATTAGGATTAGTGCCTGTTTCTTTTGACTTCCATCCACTGAAGATGTATTAATGATGCAAAACTGCTTCTATTTTCTATAATATATTTGGCATATAATAGGGTAGGCCATTCTATAAATCAAGGGTGGACTGGCAAATCAGTTCTTTTTATAAAGCTTTCTTGAAGATGTCTGCAATAGGGAAACTGAATGGATTAAAAAAAAATATATTTAATAAAAGGTGTTTTCCCATTAGGCACATCTTCTCCATTGTGTTAAAACAAACTAAATTTAGAGAAGATGTTCCTATAAATAAGAAGCCTTCAAATCGAGGTGTGTATACATAAAGATAATATTTAATAGTTACTTCTATAATGCTCAGTGATGGTGAACCTTTATGGTACTGAGTGCCGAAAAGGTGATGTCACTCACCAGCGCTGTCCTCCGAAGTGCCAGCGCTTATGAGTGACATCATCATGCCAGCATTGGGGGAGGTGCTCGCCTGTGTTGGGGAAGGAGAGCTCCCCAGTGAGCGAATGCTCCTTCAGTGTAGGCCACAGATCCAGGCTGAAAACTGCCAGGTCGAGTCAGCCGCCTGCACTGAAGGCAGCAGTGGTGACGGCATGCGTGCCCACAGAGAGGGCTCTGAGTGCCCTCTCTGGCACATGTGCCATAGGTTTGCCATCCCTGCTCTAACTCCACTCATAACATTTCTATAAATATGCTCTTTGTAGATCAGGGGTGGGCAAACTACTGTCCATGGGCATTTTTGACCCAGCCCTTCTGCCAGCATTGGGTGACAGGGCAAGGCCATGGGGTAGGCAGCCACCTAGGGCGCTGCCAGTGGGGGGCACTACCTTTGTGCTCACCCCCCTCCTTCTCCATGTCCCTACCTCTTCACTGGCCTGGCTCTGTGGGCGAGCACCAAGCTAGCGCCCCCCCTCCTTCAGAGGGTAGGGAGTAGGAAGGAGGGGGCAACACAGTGGGGTGTTGTGGGGGAAGATCAGTGTGGGGGGGTGTTATGGGGTAGCGTAGTGTGGGAGGGGGTGATGTGGGACCCAGCGCAATGTGGGAGGTGGTGTTGTGGGGGCATCGCAGTGTGGGGAATGGGGGTGCTGTTTTGCAGTGCAGTGTGGAAAATGGTCAGCACAGTATGGCTTTTAGGTATGTTACTGGCCCTCTGCATAGTTGAAAATTATTAAACCAGCCCAATACAAAAAACTTTGCCCGTCCCTATTGTAGATTGAGGATTCATACAATTACATAGTTTGCAGTCACTGATACTCCCAAATCTTTTTTCTTTAATATTACACCCAATATAACTTTATTAAAAAATATTAGTTTCACTAATATTCTTACTATCTCAAAATATTATTTTAGCACATTTTCTGCCAACCTGCTTTTTATATGTATATTTCACTCTTCATGCAGCATCTTTCCAAGTTTCTAGTAAAGTATTTTAAATGAAACCATAATGACCTAATATTTATCACATAATTACTCTGTCATTAGAATTCTTGCATACTAAATGTGTCACATTATCTGCTTATGCCTCACTGTTAAAAAACAGGTGTGTTACTATGTATCATCTTTAATTTGGATTTATACATTTGATGCCAATGACTATGACAAGTATGAATATATTTTTTATGTGACTAGAATCATGCAGATTGTATTAAAATGTCTTAGAATTTAGACACACAGCATTGGCCAGGTGTTTAAGGTTGTGATATATATATATATATATACACACACACAGGTTTAGAACATTTTATAAAATTGGCAGTATAACTTTAATAGATACAATTTCAGGTTTCATACAATATAATATCACATGAAACTTTTATATGGCTCAAACATAAACATATAAAATGAAGAAGTCCGAAATCTAAAGCATTGAAATCACCAGAATTATGCATCATTGAGGTTCACTGGTTCACTGTGATGCAATAATGTTAGTGTGATGGGAGAGGAAGCAGCTTGTAAACACTAGAATTGCTTTTAGGAGGAGACAGGTGTGTCTTTATAACAACATTCTGCAAACTTCAAAATATGTCACCACCCAAACTGTTGATTCAGTAGCTGAAACCAGACATTGTGTGTTACTTAGCTTACTAAAAATGCTCAATAAACATGTTTCATGTACAGTAAATAACAAACGCTTTTCATAACTTTGCATTCAAGAGGGAATCTATCAAACTACTATAATGGAAAAAAAAACAAATAAGCTAAAGAGTTAATACATTCTTCTACAATTAGACATAAAATGAATGATTTATTAAAGTATGTTCCCATTTTGCTGTGTTATTCAAGTGTTTTAGTTTATTCCTTGCTATTTTTTATTATCATTTTCTTCCACTCCGTCTTCAGGTTAAAAGAGCCATCAGCAGAAATGCTTGTGGTATTGAAAAACCACAGGAAAGAATAAAAACAGGTAATTTTGGTGGTAAAACTACCAGCTTTGCATCTGATCTTTTCATACTCCTGGTGTAGACAATGCCGACTTTGCCTTTCCTTCCCCATGTACACATTCTCTTCTTTCCCTGCTACTATTGTATGTATGTATAGTTTTATTTATAAAGTGCCACAAACATACGCAGCGCTGTACAGTTCAGTAATAAAAGTATAATACAGACATGGGAAAAGTGCATTATACAATACAGTAAAAGATCACAAAGATACTTCAAGTGCTATGTTAAGGTTGACACAAGAGGTTGGAGATCCCTGCTCTGTAGAGCTTACAGTCTAAATGGGAGGAAGACTTACATACACAGATAGATGGGTAATGTGCACTGTGACAATGTGTTGAAACCCAAGTCCTTAAATAAATGAATACAAATATTAATTATAAAAGTAAAATCTATACAAAAAAAATCAGTGATAAATATCAGTGCTAGTGCTACAAAAGGTAGGATTTCGGTTTGGCTTTAAGAGTTCGGAGGGAATGTTCCCGGAGAAGATAAAGGGGTAAAGAATTCCTGATGTGAGGGGCAGAGAGAGAGAAAATGGTTTAAGAGGAGAAAGGGCAGTATTGGTGTGTGGGACGCAAAGCTGGTTGCTTTGGGACAACGAGGAAGGTACAGGCATATGAGAGGAAAGTGCCTTAAATGTCAAAAGGAGAACACTGTAAATGATTTGTTTGCTTATGGGGAGCCAAGGAACAGAGGGAGATTGGGAGAGAGGTTGTACCTTCTAGGGGGAGAGGAAGAGAATTCTGGCAGCAGAATTTAGAATAGACTGGAGTGGGGAGAACCCAGACCTCATTCCTAATGACTTGTCTGTGTAGTATTTATGTTACTAGTTGCTGTTTATCAATATCCACCACATTCTTACTTGCTTGAATCCCACTTATGACAAAGTGGGTGTAGCATGCTGGTTACTCCCTCTTGAAGTGTGGTGTCAGCAAACACTGGATGTAGCCAGGATCTTTTGTATTTCAATGCATTGTGCCTGCTACATTTCCTATTTGGGTTTCCCTTAGATACTTAAAGGAGAACTAAAGGTCAAATAAAAAGGAGAAAAATAAAAAAAATACTTTCTATTAAGTAAGTAAACAGTCACAGCCTGAACTGTGGTGTAATTTCAATGCACAGTGGCAGACTTCACAGTGCTTAGGCTGATACAGGAGCCATATATTCACACATAAGAAAATATGTATTATCAAAGGCTCAAGAGTAAACAATGGGACTGGGTGGGATCTGCTTGAAAATCACATTTAACATGGCTGCTATCAGTTAAGTTAAACACAGATAGAAACCCATGCTCTGCCAGTAGCCTGAGCCTTAGGATGGCCTTTCCTACCCTCTGACAATCTGTGCTTTATCAGTAGCTTTATACATTTATTTTTGGCCCATCTATACACAACAACTAACTATTTTTGTGTGATGAAAGGAGCATAGTTTTTTTTTCCCCTGGCATTAAAATCCTTTAAATAATTATACAAACAGTTCCTAGGAGTTTTTCCTTTGTTTTCATAATAGTTTAGTTATTATCTATTTAATAAGTGCCCTTACATAACAAAGTACAAAAGAGAATATATGTATTTATATTATACTTTGTATTTATTATATATATCTAGGTGCATTTTATTTTTCCTTTTGTTTCACTCCTAAAAAATATACTAGATGGAAACTCATCTAAATTGTGTACATCATCAAAGCATATTTTTTATCTGTACTTTATATATATATATATATATATATATATATATATATATATATATATACATTTATATACACACATATATATACTGTATATATATATATATATATATATGATAGTACAGAAGTGACAGATTTATATACACATGTAGTAGTAATCATTAAGACTTCACAATTTATTAAGCATATTCTACTGTGCTGAAAAACAGATTGTGATATTTATTGAAACATGCATTCTTTTCAGATATTTTCCAATCTGTGTGGCTTCACATGGCTGGATCTGAATAAGCTTGAACAGAAATAATCCACATGAGCTAAAGAATATCCAGACACTCCATTTGGCATAGGCTGTATGGAGGGAGGAATAAAAGAATAAAAGTGCAGATGAAAGCAATCTTGTCTCTAGGCAAAGTCGCACCCTTGGAGATTCTGTTTCTTACTGGGTGTGTTTAATAAGTTCATAATGATTGCTTTTGGTATCTCATTTGGATATATGCCATTGGCAACTCCCTTTTCATGTCTACACTATTCTCTTACTCACTAGATTTTATTTACTGATAGTTCTATATTTTTAAAAAGAAGGCAGAAGCTGTAATTAAATCTGCGCCATTTGTTGATTAAAGATAGTTCGGTAAAAGCTCCAGTACTGGAGGTAAAATATAAGGTAATCTTCTATTGCTCTACAACTGAAATCAGGAAAAACACAATGTAAAGAGAATTAAGAAGGTCGGATTATATGAAAGGGTTTTAACTAGAGATAGGGGACCTTCGCATGGGGTGTTTGCAAAAATTGATCCAGTGAGGGGCACATCAGAAGGTTTGGACTACTCCAATGCAACCCAGCATGGGAAGGGGGGGAGGGGGGGCTATGGACCATGACAGTCTTCTGGAAGGTGGGGGGAGGCACTTGCCTCTCCTCCAGACACCTATGGACCTTTGAGGTCACAATCTTAGTGATATCCATATACCATCCTCCAACCAACACTACACCCCTGTTTCATTCATATTAACTTACTGATTGTAAAATATGGTGTAGGAAGTAAATAGAATTGATATAAAAGGACCAGTAACACTCAAAAAATAAATATTAACATTTAGATTGGCATTGCATTGTTAAATTAATGAATTGTATTGCTTTCTGTCTGTTTTTACTGATAGCAGCCATAATTTTAAACAGACCTTATCGAGTTCTATTGTTTTCTGTGGATCTTTAGAAAATACATATACAGGAAGTGTGCCCAAAAATCCCAATTTTTAATGTGTCATCTTATATCAAAAATATCATACTTTCTAGACCCAATTTAGAATTTTTAGAAGCAGAGATTGAATATATAGTAACTATAAATACATTTGAGGCATTTCCATTTTTTTTGGAGTTACTGATCTTTGAAGAAATATAAAGGTATAAGGGAAAGAACAAAAAATACTGAAATGTTTCCTGAATTAAAGCGAATCGAAGTTTCAATTTACTGCTAATATTTTTTAACTTAACAGTTCAGTTTTAAGGCACAATCAAAACCTTTATTCAGGTAATCATATCCCTCAAATGCCATATATCACTAGGAAGAAGAAATACATTTTCCAGGTTTAATTTTAAATGTATATGAGACCTTTTAATCTAAAAAGCAGGGATAATTTTTGACAAAGTGGGGATCATATCTTGGTGTGTTCCAGACAGAGAGGGAATAGGAAGGGCATGGGTTTCCGACAGGGGGGAAACAAGGGGGCCCTCCAGAAGGCTACCAAGCCACAAAATGGTGCACATTGGGAGAAATTCGAACCTCCCAATGTGCCTCGATGTTGTGCCCTATCTTTCCTAATGGTTATCCAGCAGATAGGGAAGGATAGAGAGGCACATCAGCAGTTTGTATACTCCTGATGTGTCACGTGATGGTGACGTCAATGTCACTTGACATCATGATGTGCGACACCGTCCCCATTTGGGTTTGCCTCTGTGGATGCCCATGAGGAGTGGTCTGTTTTCAGCAGGCTGCCTCAAAGGAAGTTGGGAGTCCTGGCCAATTATCCAGTTTGCACCCCCTCAATTCCAGTTCTGCTAACTCTGCTTACTCGCCTATATGTGCCACTCCCCTCCCCTCCCCCCAGTTTTTATTACTATTTGCTCCATTTGGCTACCTCATTAGAACTGCTATATTATGCACTTTCATTTTTCTTTACTTATTTCATTTTTTAATTTATATTATGCACTCCATTGCACTTTACTTTGATTATTCGATTACTTGATTTGTAAATCATTGCCTATTTTTCAACTGTCATTTATGCTGGAGACTGGAGAGATGAGTAACACAATTTCAATCCTTGTATGTCCTTATGTACATATGTAGAATTGACAAATATCTATCTATCTATCTATCTATCTATCTATCTATCTATCTATCTATCTATCTATCTATCTAAAGAGTTTAATGAGAAATATTTAACAGACTACGAGACAAGCACACTTTAAATATGCAAACATGTTTAATGTAAACTCTGAACTGCTGAGCTAGAGCATTTGTATAATGATTTGTACCGTCAGTTTCTTGGGTGTGCCATACCAGCTAGACATGTTTTATCCTCAGATGTATGCTCTTTAAGCTGTTTCCTTACTAGTTATACCAAACACTGACCCAATTAGACAAAAGTTTTATGTCTGACAATTCAGTGACTGTATTTCGTGTGGTGATAGGTTAGGTTTCAGTTAACAGTTTGTGGTACCTGTCTTTTTTTCTTTTACAAAAGCATGTGGTAGGAAAAATAACAGGAACATCAACAATAAAGTATTATTTAATAAACTAATGGAATGGGAATTCCTTTATAATTGTTGCAATGCATTTATACTGCCATTTCCAGTGGTATATTAAACAATTATTCAATCCCTTTTGAGAGATTAAGAACAAAAATTCCCCCTTCACCAGTTTCCTTCACAGTTACCAGATTTAAATTAAAATGAAATCCCTTGTTTTAGAGAGAATCATCTCCTGATCTCCAGTTTCCTAGGGGACCACTGCATTACAGTCCATCACTGGAGAGAACGGTGGTAATAGAATTTCCTGTTTCATCATCAAACAACTGGAAGTTGCTCTGCTTTAAGGATGGAACAACACTTAACTTGAGAAAGTGAACTGTGCACACTCATTTTATTGTGGAAGTATCCTTCTTTATTAGACCATCATGGTGAAAGTGAAAAACAGAACATTATTTGGGGGATTATGCATCCCTTCATCAGCAAGGTTGTATTTTCAGCATGATGGCCCAATAAAGAAGGATTGATTCTTCCATGATAATGTATGTGTGGTCCTCCACCATCTCAAGGACTGTTAGCACTGGTTGCTGCCAAGCACCTGGGGTCCTGCACCACAAGCTACCAAATAGGAGTGTACCCTGATCATGTCTTTGCCAACACTTAATTTCTCAGGATTTATGAAGGAACTCGAATAATTCATATTTGGATTAATATGGCAGATATCCCTCATCTGTTTCTTTCATTATATGTTACACGAACAAAACACCCAAGGGGTTATTCACTAAGGTGCGAATTCGACTGTTGAATTCTCAAACAGTGGATTTCCATAGCAAATCCACTACAATTTCCCCATTGTAAAGTCGCGACAATTTTTAAAGGTAAGATTGCGACAATTTTCCCATAATAAAGTTGTGACTGCGACAATATTCTCATTATAAAGACGCGACTGCGACAGTAGCATCCTATTGCGACTGTCTTTAACTGGCAAATTTGCACCTATATGCAACAATTCGGACTTCAGTGAATAAACTCCCCAGTGTTATTTTTATGTTGCACTTTAGATAATATATTCATAACATGGTTAAAGATAACCAACAAACTGAATGAATTTGAGCAGCAGGATTATCATATTTTGTAAAAATTATATGGAATTTTTCGAAGTAAATCGTAAGTATACTATACGAGCTTTTTTGATGTGTAGTATAGCGCTAATATAAATTTTTACAACATAGGAGAGGTGTTACTGTAAGAATATTGTACTTGATAAATATGGATTATACAGACACTATATGAATTTCAGGACTTCCCAGATTGAAATAGTAAAATACAGAACTTCATTGGGTTGCAGGGTGTCCTCCCTATACTTCAACACAACAGCATTACTATTATTGTCTAACTAAATTATAATTACCGGGGGAGAAAGTGGGGGGAGAGAAAAGGCACTCTCCCTGCTCTGCCCCCCTGCCTTATCTCTCCCCCCACTTTCTCCCCCGGTAATT
>WMED01001169.1:0-23743 GCA_019650415.1 Pipa parva
CCCCTGAATCTCTCTCAGAGTGAGAGAGAGAGACAGAGCGTGAGTCTCTCTCAGTGTGTTTTGGCTGTGATGAGGTGTGGTTAGTGAAAAGACCACTGGGACTCCATGGAGTGAGATCTATGGACTAAGAGGTTCATGTTTTTGGGAGAAAGTTATTTTTGAAAGAAAACTCTGTACATCCCTGCTATTTTGTTTGATGTTATTATTTTGCCAAGCCAGGCTGAATTTCTTTTTCGTTTTTTGGACTTTCTGTGAATAAACACTATTTCCTAAGAGAGAAATGGGTTGGAAATTCGTTTATTGGAAAAGACTACTGCAACAAGTGAGTGAAATCCCTACACTATATATACTAGTATGCAAATATTTGGAATCACTAAGAAATATATTTGTCAAGGGGACGTTAAGTTGATTTAAAAATACATTTAAGACATTATTAATGTTACAAATGACTATTCCTGCTTGAAACTGCTTGTTTAGCCCATTTTAAAAAGCCTTTACTCTAGTGTGCTAATAATTAATTATCTTAGCTCATTCTTAATTTAAAGGACGGTAACACCATGGGGCATATTTCCAATATTGTTATCGCCAATATCGAAATTTACTAAGTTGTTTCCAACTTTTTAACTTTAACAAGTGTTAATGTTAGGTAATGCCAGTCCCCAGTCTACATGTTGGTCGGTTTCCTTGGTTCCTCCCTCCAATGATTGGCACTATAGATGTTAATGCAAACCCCCTTGCTAATTTCTCTTAGTACTGCTAATCCTGCACAACTACTTTAGATTAATTTTGGAAAGGTGCATAGATTCTGTCCAAAAAAGTGGAAATTAGCAACCTACAAATTAAAAATTATGGAAAGCTAAATTCCCTGTCTAGCGCTACAGGATCAGGAGTGTAGGCTGGAGTAAGTAGAACAGCTTGGAATCAGATTAACTCATCAAGCATTCAGCATTGCAGAGGAACATCCATTTAGACAGATGGTGCAGAAGATGAAATACATCTCATTGGTGAATCCTTCCAGTATGCAAACTAGGGATTTAAGCCACTGGCATTTTTCTCTCCTGGCATTCCACAGAAAGGAGGTAGGGAGCAGTAGGTAGGAATAGGGATTTTTTTAATGAAATAACTGGCAAAAGTAAGTCCTGGTGTATTGACAAAGAATTCCACCAATTGAGATGAATGTGGAGCTGCATACACTGTATGCATCAGCTGCTGAAGTAAAGCATGATTTATCTGTATCTACTCACTGAAAAGTTTATTATTGTAGATAACTGAGCATTCCCCTTCATTCATTCACCTCTCTCTTTATTAACCTCCTTTTATACCTGCTGCACAGTATTAAACTGCATAAAAAGTATATTAACACCATCATGAATACTTGATGTATAGCTCCTCCAGTAGAAAATAAAGCAAGATAGCTCATGGTCACAGAAGTGTGGACAGATGATTAGCATATATATCTCTGGAAAGGAGGAAACAATTGTGGTGTAGATAGAGCAGTGCAGTTACAGTTTAAGAGACTGAAGGCCATGTATTTAGATTCAATTTAATTAAAAATAAGTTAAAGTTTTCATTGCCCATTTGAGTGACGTTAATTACTCAGTACATCTTTAGCATCATTGCTTGAAATGATGACATGCTCGTTGAATAATGTCCTACGAATTATGCTTCAGATTGTGACCAGCAGTGTTCAGTGTATGCCTACAGTATTCTCCTCTACTAAAAATATTGTTTCTGCCTCCAGTCAATGCTTACAAATTAATATCCAGTATCAGAGAAGAAAGGAAACTGCACTAACCACATTTTAAACCACGTTAGGATAGTTTGACGGAATAAAGGTAATTGGTTGCAGTAGCAGAGCAAGATCTCTGCCATAGTTTTTCATGTCACAGAGGTAGCACAAAAGAGGGGACTTGAGTATTGGTGTCTTATCTGTGTATAATCTAAAATGTTTCAAAATGTTAAAGTAAGTGAGAGGTGTGTACTGTGAGAGAGGAAGGGATGTTGGGGTAATGTTTACTTCTTGGTAAATCATGCTCTGACATATTCTTTTAATACATATAGATATACTTTATTATGAAATAATCTTTGATTTGTTGACATGATGTCTACACTGATATTTTACATGTGACATTTTCTTTCTTTACGACATGATGTTTGTTTAAATACATTATATGACATATGGGGTATTCAAGCCTAAAACGTTTTATAAACTGGTTGCTGAGGGTCAGTTACTTTCAACAACCATAGATGAAGAAGAAGAAAATCAAACATTTACTCCATAGATCCTAGTTACTGTCACATCAGAAAATCTAGAGCTACTTAAGGGTATCAGTGGTTGGGGTTTCAAGCAGATAACATAAGAGAACATTTTGCTTCTTTTACTGTATTCCAAGAAACAGACCATTAAGACCAGAAATGGAACAATTTGAAGAAAGTATACATACTCCTAGCCATTCCTTTCTGGATGCTCTCTAGAGATGCTTTGAGTAGCAGAATATACTGTCAGAGCTTTTCTGGATGTGAGCTTGTTGCTGACCACTAGGATGTTGTCCAAGATTCTGCATCCACTCAGCCTCAAATTATTTTATTTGCCCCCAAGAGTAACCATTTTGGTTCTCCCTAAAGGAACTCATTGCATACCAGTTGCTATTTGCTTTTACTATGGTACCAGAGGCTAATTTAACCAATTAAGTCCCGTACAATTAGCAGAGTCAAAAGAATTCGCAGCGCCTTAGAATTCCCTGCTAAGAGTTCCTTATTTCCAAACTAATAGCAATCATTTTCTGTTTCCCTGTATCTATGCAGGCCATCATAGATTCCAGTGTTGATGATGACAAATTCATAGACTAAATCTTCATTTGTTAAATATGCATTATTCAAGTTATCCATGCCTGGTTTTGCACCACTGTGGAATGTCATCTAGATCTTGCTACATCCTAGATCACTGTTTGGAAAGACTGTCTTGTGGATCAACCTTTCTTCACTATTATATTTGGTTTTGTTTCATGGTTTACTTTATGCCTCAGATCCCTTCTGTAGGGAACTAGAAGGTCAGTAAGAATAAACTATACAGTCCCAGTGGTGGAGTCGAAGGAGGCAGCAGCCAGGAGATGGATGGCATCATAAAACCAGAGTGGACTTAGCTCTAGCAACTCCCAGGGCATGGAGTCTAAGTCACTCCTGGTTTTCACCAGGGACCCTCGCAAGGAATTTTGGGCTTAGCGGCAGGGAGATAACCAGGTCACCATCTCTAGGGTTGCTGTCCACAGCTGATCAGGTGAAACAGATGATAAGAAGAGCGTAGTTAAACTGGTAGAAGGTTGAGACAAGCAGCAAGCAAATGTAGTCGGTTAAATGAAGCAGAAGGTCAGGCAGGCAGTGATCCTACAGGTCAAGGAAACAAGCCAAGGTCATACACAGAAGGTCAGGAACAGGAAACAAAATCACACCCAGGATCTATGAACAGAGTCCTATAATAGGGCACTGATACTGAGGAGTGGTCATACATTCAAAACAGAAAGAACTTCATATTTCACAAGAATATAAAGGGTACATTGCAAAGGCGTTTACAGATATTGTAATGAGTAAGACAATATAATATATTTGCTTTTCTTTGAACCAAACCAATACAAGTACATGCCAAGAAAACTTGTACTAGGTAAAGCAAATTGACATAAATTGAATCCATTCTGTTATTCTGTAATCATTAATTTGTGATTGACAAAACTTGTATCTTACTTGGCTTCCAATTACTAAAAAGACAATTCTGTTACACTTTTTTAAATCCATTGTCTTTTTAACAGGACTATATATAACTAAAAGTATTTTATGTCCCTTGCAATGTGTTCTGGAAAAAAACACTGTCACCAGATGGCATCTGGCACAAACACTTTCCTATTCAAACACTGAATCCTTTCCAAATTTGTGAAAGCCTTGCATTTAAAAGAAAAATGGAACAGTTAATTTAGACATTTAATCAGGAGCGCTAATATTTTATATTAACCATTTACTGCAGGAATGCTTCATTCTGCAGCTGGCTTATAAGATCTGAAAAACAAAACAATCTCGCTCTGTACTGTACAGTATTTTGCATTCTTAAGATACCATGTTCTGCCATATCATACTAAGAGCGTATACTATGGTGACACTAATATGAATACATTAAACATTTTCACTTGATATTCTCCACACATACAGCATGCAAATTAATATAAAGATGGGTATCGGTATCTCTGACATTTGAAGGAGAACTTGCAGCTTAAAAATATAAACCCGTTCTTTCTGTTTTAGAAATGTGCCTGTTTTGATAACAGAACAGCTGATATTTTTTTCATAAACTTTACTTTCTATAGTATATTTTTTGTATAATAAAGATTCTAACCTCTATGGGGCAGGGACCTCCATCCTCTTGTTTCAATCATGGCCTGACACTTATGGGTTATTCACTAAGGTGCAAATTCGACTGTCGAATTCACAAATATCGGATTCCCATAGCAAATCTGCTATAATTTCCCCATTGTAAAGTCTAGACAATTTTTTATTGTTAAGATTGTGACAATTTTCCCATAATAAAGTCACGACTGCAACAATATTTTCATTATAAAGATATGACTGCGACAGTAGCAGCCTATTGTGACTGTCTTTATCTGGCGAATTCACACCTATATGCAACAATTCTGACTTTAGCGAATAATCCCCTTAGAGTGATTTATCCTGAGTGATTTTATGCTTGTAATTTACTTCACTTGTTCTATGTTAAGCACTTTTCCATGTCTGTATTATAATTGCATCTTGAATTTTACAGTGCTGCATAAGCTAGTGGTGCTTTATAAATAAAAATATACATACATGCATTACTATGTGGATGACATTATTTTATGACATCATTTAGAATCTGCGTGAGAGATACATAAAATGCATAATTGAATGCATTGGAATTTAGCTGAAGTGATAAATGATATTGATTTTGTGAAAGAAATTGTATTCCATAATTAAGGTATTGCAGAAACTCTCCCATCAGTCTTCTGTTCCCAGTTAAAACTCTAAAATAGTTCACTGTCTTCAGAGGTCATAATGCATAATTGTATAGCCTCCAAGTATATTTTAATCTTGCCAGTATCATTCTGCCATTCTGGTTCATATTGGCTTCTCAGTTTAGTATTCAGTAAGCTAATTCATTTTGCTGCTGGCAGCGCTGCATTAATGATCAAGCTACAAGCATGAACACTGTCTGCATAACTAATGGGCTTTTCTCAAGATGCAGTAAATACAAAGCGATTAACATGAAATAACTCCTTAGCAAAACTGCCTCTTGTGTTTTTAAAGAACACCTATGTTTTGATTGAAGTCACATGTCTGAAAATTTGTATTTCGTATTTATTTCTTTTGCTGAGCAAGGAAGAAATGTGAAGTTAGTGCTCCACGTTGCATATTTTCACCACATATCTTCCTCTAAAGAGATGCCTTTAGCACACCGCATGCAAATAATTATTAATAGTCTTTTCTCTCCATCTGACATTTGCTAAGGCAAAAATCTTCAAACAGAACTAAATCACGTCATGCTCCTTCTAGCCAGACTAATCCTGCCATCTTTTCCAGGCTAATGAAAATAAGGTCTGAGCAGGTTAATGTTGCAGCTATTAATATCCTTTAATTTCTTCAGAGTATCTATGGTGTTGGACTGGCTTTCAGAATTATGAATACAGATGTGGGTTTTTTTTTCTTTTAAAAAGACCCTCATGATTTTAAATCACCTGTTCCTAACCACAAATGTCACTTAAGGCCTCACTAAAAATGCATATTTTCTAAAGTTAACCTCTAACAAACAAAAGAAATATACAAAATGAAGGCAGTATAAACTCTCTGGAATAACTTTCATTATGAATGAATTATATCACAAATATTCATTAAGAATTATACACTTTTCTATTATATTTGAACATTTATTTGAATTTGATGTATATTTATGTTTTATCCTAAAAAATAGTGGTATCCTTGTCTTCTTTCCCCTATATCAGTGGTCAGCAAAGTGCGGCCCGCGAGCCACATGCGGCTCTTTAGCCGCCTTGTTGTGGCTCGGGCCGCACGGCCGAAGCCACGCCCAAGCCACGGCCGACGGCTCTTCTGATTGGCTGTCAGTGGTCATGGGGTCGGGAGAGGGCACGCCTCCCTCCTCCAGCGGCTCAGAAGATGGTTATCGCCGCCGGAGGAGGGAGTGAAATGGCTCCCTCCTGAAAAAAGTTTGCCGACCCCTGCCCTATATTATATACCCTGTTCAGATATGAGAACAAAAGACCACTGGACTAGCTATCAATTTTGTTTGCTGAAAGGATTCTGCAATGAGGTTTATTCCAGCTTTTGCACATCTGGCTGAATGGAAGTCCCCCTCAATGCACAATGCTAAAGTGGGATAGTATGTATGTGTGTATACATGTAAATGAACTGTGTGCAGAAGCAGGTGCTCTAGATTGGTGAGTCAAAAATTTAAATATGTGTCTGTAACAGAAGGAAGTTTGTTTGCCAATGGATGGAGATTTTTTACAATAATGAGTATTTGCAGTGCATGGTGAAGCATTGTAGAGAGAGATTCCTTGCAAGTTTGGGGCTCCATTTCAACAAGTGGAGTTAGGGTTAATGGCGTCCTTAATGCTGAGAAATACTGGTATATGTATCTATTATACAATACTGTTAAGGAAGCATCTGATTGGCTCCAAATTTATTCTACATCAGGACAATGACCACAAACATACAGCCAATGTCATTAAGAACAAAATTCGGTTTAAAGAAGAGCAAGGAATCCTGAAAGTGATAACATGGCTCACATAGAGCCCTGATCTCAACATGATCAAATCTCTGGGATTACATGAAAAGACAAAGGGATCTGAGGAAGCCTACATCTACAAAAGATCTGTGGTTAGTTTTCCAAGATATTAGGAACAGCCTCAGTGTCATGTTCCTTCAAAAATTGTATGTAACTGCACATAGGGGTTGTTTCAAAGTCACACAAAATATTGATTTGATTTAGGTTTATCCTTTGTTTGTACACTTGACATTTTGATTATTGATAAAATGAATCCATTTTCACTTCTATTTTTGGAAGCAATATTATTTTGCAATCATTTTTTTTCCACACTTGATTTTTCACAGTACTGTATATTGCACCAAAATGTCTTAGTTTGAAAGAAATGTCTAAATTTTAAAGAGTTTGCATAAAAAAAATTGTTTAACTATCAAAATTTTAGGAAAAGGAACAAGTATTGACTATCTGTTTTACACATTTATGGAAAACATGAATTATCTGTTTAGGACAGCATACAATGATAAAACATTTCCCAATATTGTAAACATGTTTCTTCCTTATAGAATGAATCTAAACAAATAAATATAATGATATGCTTTCAGTCTAAAGGCCTCATTGACTAAAGTCTAATTAGGGGGAATTCACCATTGTGCGAAGTGAGCTCCGAATCCTTCGGCTCAGTTCGCACAGACTGTTACTGCACGCAGACAACAGTGAACGCTTTAAAGGGATTCCAGTCTCGGTGAGGCGACTTGAGTGGTCTCTTCAAGACTGGAATCCCTTTAAAGTGCTCGCTGATGTTTGAGCGCATAACAGTCTGTGCAAAGTGATCCAAAGGTTTCGGAGCTCACTTCACACAATGGTGAATTCCTCCCCAAATTGTTGAGTAAAGCTATTAATTTGCATCTATCATCCACTTCTCAGTGTTCTCTTATTGAGAAAACTCTGCAAAGTTGTGAATATGTGACCAGTTTGGGTGAGTACAATAGTCACAATCTTAAGGAACTCTTCCCATCATTTTGTGTGTGAGTGCACAGGTACTTCTACTATTGACTAAGCAGAGGAGTGTTGTGAATGCTCCAAATTCACCTGTTTCACTTCTCAACATTACACATGTGACAGCAATCACCACTGTTAGATAAGTGTATTCTCCACTTAGTCACTACTGCAAAGTGAATTTGCATCTTTTTTGGTGAAGCAATTCGAATTATAGCGAGGTGAATTCGACAGGTGAATGCAGACTTTAGTCAATGGGGCCCTAAGTGTTCTGCGACACAGCTAATCTGAAACATTACAGGACATGTACACTTTAGATCTGAGCTACTGAAATTTTCCTTGTCAGTTTATCTTATCGTAAAATGTCAAGAACATGGCTTTTCTGTTCTATAATAACCTTTTTTGACATTTTTATTAGAAACAGAGTTTCTATATCAAATGTCTCTTACCTGTATTATTGTGTTTTTATCTCTTCATGTTTGTGAACTTATTTTTGCAACTGAAATCAATTTAAGGATATTTATATAAGTTGAAAATTTTGATTAAGGTGGTGAAATATTTACAAGATGTAAATATCGTGATTTTTCAGTTATTTATAAAGCTATTCTGTTTTTTTGCGAAAAAAAAATGTTCACCTGATTCAGGCTAGTGAAAACCCACTAATCCTTATCGATTAGTTTCTAATTTTAGGGTGAAATTTATTAAAGGTGAAGCCGGCAATGCGATCGATCAAAATTAAATTCGGATCGATTGAAATCAAATTTCGTTCGATCGATCGAAGCAAATTCCTTTAGATCGGTAAGATTTACACCTTTAATAAATTTCACCCAAATTTAAATATCAGTCTTAACTTTATTTAACTATATCAATCTTTTCCAATATCAACCATTTTTATTCGATCCTATGGAAATGTGCAGTGCAGCAAAATAAAGGCGCTCATTGAAATGGAGTAAAACAAATCAAACAAATGAGTTCAATAGGCTGAAACAATCTTTTTTAAATTTCTCCAATGTGTGTCTAAAAATATTAAATGGGCAAATTAATTTAAAATAGAATAAAAATTGTTTTATTTTATATGCTAACAATAATAATTGTATGTGAAGGTGGCGTAGATATTTCTATGGTTATTTAACACTGTCACAGATCTTTTCCCCTTATATTAGTCACACTTAACATGCCCAACTAGCTCCCAAAGGTTTGGTTTGATTAAAAAAGTAAAAATACAATTAATTAAATGTGTATTTAAAACTTGGCAACTTATGGTATCTTTTTGCCATTCACAAATTATAGGGATCTCTTCAATCCCTATCTGATAGATCAAATAGAACAACCTTTCTAACTCCTCATTGGGATCTCATTCTTTACTCTAAACCTTCTTCACTCTAAACCTGATCAATGCTTTCCAGTATAGAAAGTTGCATACCCTTAAGAGTTACATGGAACCCCCTTTTTCTTGTCAGTGGAGGAGCCTATTCTAACCAGGTTTCCTTGTAGATTCTGGTCTAACTGGTGACTGAAAACTGCCATAGCAGTTAAATACGTTTGTAGGTTCTGTTATAGTGAAGGTCATCTAACATTAACTGGGAATTCCTAAACTCTTCCCCACTTTCTGGTACTACTGAAGAACACCTGAGAGTAATTATAAGATGGTAATCTAATACCACAAAATCAGCAATAAAATTATTAGTGCATCAGACAGGTAAAATATGGTAACATAGCAATGAGTGACTAATCTCCTTTATCTATCTTTTTTCTAACATGTGAAACACCCACAGAGATGGATACGACTTGGAAAGAATAGACTGTAGCAGACCATTCATTTCAGTGGGGAAAAGGGGGTATGCCTGCCAGATGCTGCATTCAGATTTGCTCAGTTGAATACTCTACTTTTTATCCAAGAGGACAGGAAGACCAAAAAATTAAAATGCATTAATAGTTACTATATATTCAATTAAATTTTTTCTGCCAAAAAATCTAAATTGTGCCTACAAAGCTTATTTAGCTTTACAATTGGGCTTTCTCAAACCACGTAGAAATCAATGGGGCTTTATGAAGTATGTTTAACAAATATATACAATATGGCTGATTTAAATTAAAAAAAACATAAAAAACAAGCAATAAGCCGTAATGTTTATTATATGAACTTTAGAGATCATTTAGAGATCAACTGCTTTGTTTAAATCGAAATATATATACATATACAGTATATATATATATTTTTTTTTTCTTCTTTTCTTACAGCTAGCTTTCATATACTGCTGTTCAATTTTTTTTGTTTTGTATTTAAAAGTACAGTATGTGTTGTACTGTGTAAGGATTTTTTCAATATTCATGTAGTATTTAAGACTAAGCACATTTTATGGTGCAAAATCAATGTCAAATCAATATACTTTACTTTTTTATAAAATAACCCCAAAATCTTTGGGAAAGACAGTTAAATCAGATTGGACCTAGTTAAATCTCACACAGATAGACAACTGGGAATTGACTCTTCATTAATGCCTTTAGGGAAATACGCTGACAAGGAATATAGAAATATCTACTGGGGACAGCAGCTGTCTCAGAGACAAGAGAAATATGTTTAAACTATGCTGTGATCCAACAGCCTCGTTAATTTTGGACTTGAAACTGTGATTTGCAGGTTAGGAGGTTGTGCCCATTTACCAGTTGAACAATCAGGCACTTCAGTATCTAGATCCCCTGACAGTAATGGAAAACCTTGGAAGGCTAACCTGCATTCATTTTCCCGATTGTAGGCCAATGATTTTCTTCTTGCTATAAACATCATAAATCCCAAGCTTCTAAAAAGGAAAAAAATTACAGATTAGTGCAGTGCTTACAGTTCTTAGTGGAAAACTCTCTAAATTTTGGTTTCAACATAACTACACCCCCTGATGTAATGGTCGAATGGCTGGATATCAATTACAAACTACAAATCTGCCTTCTTTATCTTTGATTGTATACATTATAAATGTATTAAAATTAAAGTTTAGAGAAAGAATTATATTACTACCAGATATCATAGATGAATAGGGGACGCAAGTTCATATTTGTGTTTTTTGCCAAAACCTTTTAGGGTGGAACCTATTTATAATGTATCTCCTGAATCAAGGACTTGTACTTCTAAATGCAGGACTTATTTCTGGGGAAGGTTTATCACATTATACAGTATAGGAAGAAGAAAAAGGCAGGGGGAGATACCTTTGTAACCTTGGGTTTTAGTTAGTGAATGGTTTATTCACCACTCAGTTGAGTAGAGAATGAATGTTCCCAAACAGAAACTTCTTTTTGTATGACAAAAAGAAACTTCTTTTTTTATGAATTTAGCTATAAGTTTCTGGGCAAACCCTGGGCTACTGAACAATAAGATCCACAAACTGCTGAGATATATCTTGTGATGTTTGATCATTTTCGTATTTAATTTTTTAATATTGGCTGTTTAAGAATTTAATATATGCCATACTGGAAAATATTATATTTAGTAATAAAATAAATGCAAGATAACATGTACATTTTTTGCCGAATATTCAGTTAAAATGTTTTCAACATTGATTGGAATATTGCATTTTGCACATGCATTCAAATGACATTTACACCACATTAAACAGATTTCTTTTAAATATATTTGCCATTTTTATAACATCGGTGTCAAAAATCTTTTATAAGGCAAATTATACCCCAAAGGCTGATGGAAATCAGTATGCATTATCTACAAAATGAAATATGCTGTATTCCATGCATATATGTAGTGTTTATTATCTATTCAATGCCATTAAATAGACATTGAAGTTTGAGGTAACATATTATTGTGTGTTCAGACCATTATGTTTGAATTTCAATCTATGAGTCTTTATGTAGCTGTCACGTTACTTGTCTAGACTAAGGCATCCTCTGCGAATAGCAGCAGGTTTGATTCACTCAGTATTTCTTTCACACCAAGAAGCATATTTACTGGATTTAAAGAAACAAAAACATATTTAATGTAAGCTCATAAAACAGACATTTTTCTGTAAAAAAAATGTTGACATTTTGCTGTCAATATTTCCAGAGCAAAACTTACAAAACTGATGTCGGAAAATAAAACTTTTGTTGGTTAAAAAAAAAAAAAAAGTTTTAAAAGGAAATTCCTCTTTCAGCTGTCTTCATACTCATTATACACACTAATTTTTTTAAGCTGGAGTGTGGAGTTTCATTTTTCAAATAATGAGGTAGTTAGACTCTCCTTCCAGTTGGTCGACAGATTTTAATGTGTTTGTTTTTGAGACTGGAGGAATGTGTTTAATAATCAAGCAGTCAGCTCCTCCTCTCCTCTGTGATTGACAGATCACCTTGTATTTGGATTGGATACAATATTCTGCTTTCTACTCTCTTCAACACAAGTTACTGCCCACATGTTTATAGTGTGCCAATAACAAATAATGTTTGCTATGCCAGCGGTAGGCAAACTTCGGCTCTGGAGCTGCATGTGGCTCCCTTCTGCCTTGATTGACAAATGAAAAAAAAAATAATAAAGGTTATTTATCAATGTAATTTTGATTTATATATTATTTAATTTTTATTATTATTTTCTTCTTGTATTCTGATGTTGTAACAGGTAAAATTTAAAAAAAAAATTAAAACTTTTAAAAGTTTCTAAGCTGTTATGTTTTGTGGCTCCAGACTACTTTTCTTTAGAGGAAAAGGGGGGGCAAAATGGCACTTTTTATACTAAAGTTTGCTGACCCTTGTGCTATGCCAATATTTGCCAGCTCAAAATCTGCCTTGTGCTCCACACACACCAATGCACAGCACTAAATAATAAGGAGTCGTGGAATATATCCAACAAAAGCTTTATTCCATCCTTAACATGTTTGGTGCTACACGGGCCCTTTATCAGGAGAACTGTTTATAGTGTGCTTATGTGTACATGATAAGTGCAGGGAAATACAGTTTTGGGATTAGAGGAAATCTGTGAGGTGTAGTTTAACATTTGCTCTAGGAAAACATGCTGTGTATCTCTGTACTAAAAATATACAAAGAAAAAAAAACACATGAAGATCCATCAGAAAAAGAGGGGGAGGAGCTGTACTGTGCAGCAGATTCCCAACATATAGTGCAGTAGCCACCCTCCCCCATAAACGTAAGTCGCACACAGTGTAGCACAACCTCCATACAGTGCAATAGACCCCCATACAGTGCAGCATATCCACCACCTCATATAGTGCAGTAGGTATCCTACAATATTAGTGCTGCAATAGTCTCTCATCGGCCTACATAGTGTTAAACTGTGGTTCACTTATCTGCAACCACCTTTAGGACTGGAGCACTCTATCTAGTTCCTGAGAAGTTTACAGATAATGTATTTGCATATTAAAATATGATGCAAGGAAGCACCAGCAGGTAGAAAAAGGCTGCATCAGAGGTTATAAGTACCTGGCACTATCCCACATCAGCCAGCAGCGCATCCTCGCCCCTATACACCATTGACATATGACATTGCCCTAAATGGCTGCCTATTCTGCCTACCCCTAGTCTTAGCCCTGCCTGTCAATTCTAGGGCTCATACAAATTAATGGGAGAAATTTATAGAGGTCAGTTCGGCCAATTTGTTGCAATTGGATCCTTTCCATCATCTTTTGTTGTGTTATCATCATTTTTTCTTTTTGCAATATTTTTAATTTCCCTTCATTTATGTAATGCTGAATAAAATGTATTGATACTGTATAAAAAAAAAAATCAATATTGATAAATATTGATGCGTTTATACCACTACACTTTACAATACATTAAGTGGAGCTGCTTTTCCATCAATATCAATATTGCTGATCATTCGATAAAAGGTTCCAAACCATCTTCACAGGTAATAATGGGTTTTAGCCTCCCAAAATCAGACTAACACTTTATAGTGATAAAAAATGTCTTAAGGCACTTAATAAATATCAAGATATTAAATATTTCACCCTAATTAAAAGGTATATCGATATACCAGGAAAAATTTTTTTTGATCTTTATAAATATCCCTTAAAATTGCCTTCCATGTTCATTTTAGCTGTGGTTCACTGGTGTGCATTTGTGTGCAGTGCACATGTAGTGCAACAGTATTTTACAGTTTTTAGCTTCAGCTCTATTCTAGACAAACAGGTGCAACTTTTCCAGGCAATGCATATAAACACATCATGCAGTGGACTTTTCATGTTGACATCACAGTTGCGTCTGATTTTATTGTGATTCAGAACTGCAACGGTTTCATATTCTCTCCAACAGACAGTACATTTTCTGGTTTTTTTTAGATGCTTGGAACATTGGCTTGCTTCTTTGTTCTCAAGATTCTGGTATAAGAATATACAAAATGATTTGAATGAAGTTTAATCATTAGTAACAATCTCTTACAATTTCTAATTTATTATTTCTCTATATAGAACTGTTGCTTCTACGTCTTCAAAGTGGCATATTACTGACAAAGAAAAAACAGCAATTGAGTTTATACAGTATACTCAATTTAACCCTGTGTCACAAATCTGATATGCTTCTAGAGGAGCTAAGGTGGACCCGGGCGCTATCACGTATCTTAAGGAGCTAAAGCATACTAGGAAGGAAACAGGAACTGTGGGAGGAGCTAAGGCACACCAAGACACTATTATGCCTCTAGGAACTAAGGCCTATTAAACAGGCAAGCAGCTGGCATAGACTCACATTGGAACACTGACACAGTCGAATTGGTTATCCCTATAAAAACGAATTTGGTTAGCGCTGGATTTCGGGATATCGATATTATCTCCCATTTATTAAAGCACCCGAAGGCATTACCACAATGGATATCTCTGTGTATCTCTGGTATGGGTTTTTGGCGATATTGATATCGATATCGCCGGATTTAACACTGTTCTGTATTATTTACTAAGATAAGTGTTTGGTTTTTTTGGCTATTTCTGTTGCTCAATATATCACCACTCTCTGAGTGGCGTTATCCATTACTTTCAATGTAGCAAAGTGTGTCTGTAGTCTGGAGTTATGTTTTAAGTGTAATTTATCGATATCGATATACACATGGATATCGATATTGATACCTATATCCATCCCCATAGACGCCACCGGTACCACTGCTTCTATAGATATTGATATCGCTGGGATAAATGCATATAACACCCTAGCAGAGCTATTGTCGCATAATAATAAATGGGCTACGGCGATATCCTCCAATATCACTAAATCTATGGCGATATCTGGAGATATTATCAGGATCATTTGAAACAACTTAGCAGAGCTAACACTTAGAGCACCCTAGAGCAGGTAACCAAACTGCAACTCACAGCACTCTTAGAGATGCAGAGTATGTAAACACACCTGGACATAGACTTGTCTTTCAGGAATAAAGCCCAGTATTGTGCTTGCTATGCTGGAACACTGCTGCAGGAATTCTCCTTATCTCACCCCAGAAAGGACATACTTTCTCCCAATATATGATTGTTCCATAGCTCCCTGTTAAAAAGGAATTGTTTACAGTATCCTCCTTTTGACATTTAAAGAAATTTACTCCATTGCCTCTCCATACAATCTCTTTGTTTGTATGCCCATATCTACCTATTCATATAGTACCACTTTCCTCACAAAGGAATCATTGTTGTGCACCACTCACCTACACTGCTCATTCCAATCTTTGGAATCCTACAATCTTCTAGTTTCTCCAAAAACAATCCCTCTTCATTCTCTAAACTAAACTAAACTTGGAGCACTAGCACTGTTTTGTAATGTCTTTCATTCATTTTATGCTTAAGGGACTATTTATGCTTATTATTAGCAATGAAAATCAAATTGCTTAGCACTTTATGACCCCCATCTGTGTATGTCTCCCTTCTATTTAGATTGTAACCTCTGGATTAACTGACTGCCTGACACTGTGCTTTGTAACGTAGGGACTTTATAAATAAAAATATACTTACATACGTTTGATTCTTTCAATCATCTTTGCAACTTGATACCAAAAAATCTTCTACTCTTTCTTTAATAAGACCAGAAGATCATTGAAGACAAAGACCCTTCAGGAAGGCACCAGTGATCCACAAACAAGTCCACTTGACACTATCATTCCTTATTGTGCATGTAACAGACTCAGCGTTAAAAACACATCTTATTGTTATGATTTTAAGCTGCAGTCCAGGAGTTAAATAGTATTTTGAGTGTCAGATTGATTAGTCAAATTGCATCAAAGACACAGCATGGTACAACTCAATTGGATTTGCATCAAAAACAATAATATTAAAGGGACCTAATATTAAAACTCTGGCATAAAAAATAAATTTAGGCTGATCATTCATCAAAGCATCACTAGCTGGATAGCCTTTCTGGCCATATGGTAAGTCCAGGCAAATTGCCTACGAAAACAAGAATAATAATAATAATACACTTAAAACATTTAAATAAAGTATATAGTATTAGACTTTTTTTTACATTTTTGTAGATTCCGTTGTATCAGGACAATTTTTTTTTTAAGTTGTTCGAAGTTCCATTTTATGTTGAATGAATTGTTTAGGGCAACTGAATAAATGCTCCCAGCCTGTCTGCTTCTGATATATTCAAAGTTACAGGTGGAACCTAAGCAATTTTGCACTTCAGCAATAGTTGAGCAATTTGTTGTATCCTGATTGGCACAGTCATTGAAAGTTGGATCTAAACATAAGATAATGATTTCTTCTTAAAACACTGATTCAGAAGAAAATTGGGCTTCCTGTGTAATTTCTTTTTCTGTGGCTATCTGTCTGGTGTGCATACTTGCCCGGTAAATATAAATGAACAGAAATATTTGTATAAGAGAGAAATAGTCAAAAACCAATTTCATATAAGTGAGTGTGAGAAATAAAGTCTTGGTAATGCAGAAATACAGCAGAAACAAGATGATGAGATCAAAAAAGTTAGGTTTATCTCTTGTCTCTTACATGAAGAAATGAGCAGAAGGTTAACCATTTTCCAAGAAGTCTTTGTTCTCACTAATCCTTAGAATCATTTGCACTTATTCCAAGCAGTCCTGACTGACACACCATAGTAGGTCTTAATTCACCACAAATTCCTAGTTTTAGAGCAGGATCTATTTGCTTTATTCAACAATCAATATTACCACATAGCTCTCTGTCATTATTGCTGCTATCCCATCACCACAGAATAGTACTTATCCCTTTCATTCACTTTCATTTCCAGGTACCCTAATCTAGAACGTGTTGTTTTAATTTACCAGGTTCCCCCAGCAGTCTCCATTTTATTCCCATCATCATCATATTTCCTCTCGGGAGTGGTCTCCACTTCTGTGAAAGTCTAAAGGCAATAGTAAAACTCTTTATTTTTTCTCTGCTATTTTCAAAGGTGGATCTTTTTACAAGAAGCATGTAATTTACTGTCGTGTGCAACCACAGGTAAAGCCTGCTGCTCTTGATATACATTATTCACATATGTACAACTGACTAAAGTATTTTGCATGGGATTCCACACCATTATCATCATCAGTTGTCACCAGATGCTAAAGTTAATCCTATTTTATCTGCTGTATACAGAAACCTTTCGTTATGGGCCATCATACCTACAACAGTGCTTTAGGTGCTGCTCTAAACAGTCTATACAATCATTCCTATAAAAGGACACTTCAGAAAACTTAAACAGCAGCATATTTTAATACACTTTAAGGGGTCTTTAATAAAAGGGTAATGTACCAAAGAAATAACCTTTTTTAAATGAGCAGATTGCAGACAGCTTCACATAGAGAAAATTATTGGCATTCATTTCATATTTGCATTGCTTTTTCTAGTTTACTGTTTTGGCTTTAGACATTTTAAAAGTAAACTGAGAAAAATCACAAATATAATTTAAAGTGGTTATTAGTATATTTTTATGCTAGCATAGAGACATTTTACTTGTCAGGTCTTGCATTATTACTTAGATATAGGCTATCTATATACTAAATATCTCTACTAAATCAGGTCTCTGAGGTCAGACAGCTTCTGAGTAAACTCACACTCATGGAAAGAAGAAACCACACACATACGCAGCTCTGCTGCAAGCCTTTATTGGGTAGATGTGAAAACACTACATGTTTCGGGCATCCTGCCCTTTCTATAATTGTGAGTATATTTTATGTAGACTTCATGGCTCTTCAATGAAGGAACCTGCACTTTATTGGAAACTACATTACTCATCTCAGACCCAGGGAGAACCTGTATACTATTGCTTCTGAGTAAAATGGTTTTGTTTTCACCACTGCAGCATGGTGAGACATCTCAGGGTTAGTTCTCAAAAGATAAGCAAGATGTTTATCACTGTTAATTTTCCTCTTGCAACTCTTGAAGAAGTCAATCCTTTTCTCCCACAGCAGCCACAATGTCATGTCCAGCTTCTGCTGTCACTCTCCCAGTCCTGCATCAGTGCAGAGATGCCCAGAACACTATTATGATGATGTGCTACAAAGCAATTGAAGAGACCTGTGTAAAGGCATTTAAACTAAAGCTGTGGAAGTTTTTGAAATATAAAATTCTAATGTAAGAAATCTATTTCCTCATTAACAAAAAAAAAAAAACAGTAAGTACAGGGTAATATATTATTAGAAATAAAATGACTTCTGTGATACAGACAAAAGCCCAGGGAGCAAGAAGACCCTTGAAGCTCTCTCGTACCTCTGGGGAAGCATTGGGAATATCTTCTGTAGTTGGATGAGATGTGGTTCCTAACATCATAGAATAAGATGGAGTGGTACTGCATTTGGTACTGCATTTGCAATAAGGTGTGAATTCGCCAGCTAAAGATAGTAGCAATAGACTGCTACTGTTGCAGTCACGTCTTTATAATGAGAATATTGTCACAGTCATCACTTTGCTATGGAAAATTGTAGAGGTCGCAACTTTGAATTTGTCGCGGTCGCAACTTTACAATGGGGGAAATTCTTACGGTCTCACATTTGCTATGGGAATTTGCTGTTTGAGAGTTCGACAGTCGAATTCGAACTTTAGAGAATAACCCCCTCTGTGTACTGCTGTCAGTCCTGGGGTTGGATATGGTTCTGTCCTCCTTATGTGTGCAGAGAGAAGACTTTGACAGACAGGTAAAGCAGTCCCAGAACAATTCACTGAAACAGAAGCTGCATCCAAACTGGAAAGACAGAAAGAATAAAAGCGTTTACTGACAGTGGCACAATAAACATCAGTATTAGACAGTTCAGTGCAGATGGTTATATACACATTGACAATACTACTTTAACAATGTGGTGGGTATTAATTGCCACTAGCTGAAACTTTACTACAGGGTAGTGCAATCGAACAAATGAACATGTAGGAATTTGAATACATGCTGTATATATGCAATGCAAGCATTGTAAAAAGTTTATAACGCATATGCGATAAAAATACAATAGATACACAAATACACATCAATATGGAGATCTGCAATGTAGGATGATCAGTAGAAATGGATGTATATACCAACAATGCTGCCTTAGGCCTAGATTCTGCAAGATGGATGTAGATGGTTTTAACTGCATTCTATGCATAGATATTATGGCTCCTCAGGGTGACAACTTTCTGATTCATTGGCTGAATGTAAGTAATGAAAGTGCCTTTCAAGGAACAATGGGTAAGTAATTTGTCTGGTTAATCTAGACTGAATAGGCCACTAGAGGGAGAAATTCCCATATAAACCTATGGAGCAGTGGGCAATGAAATAAACACTCAATAAAACAACTAGTATCAGAATTGCTCCCTGAAAAAAAAAAAATAAACAAAACCTAGGGCCCATTCTATAGTGTAACAATTACTTTCCAAGTCAGTCCAGGCAAAACCCTAACATTGCACAGGGGACCTAAATGTCTGAGTTGCTCTTACTTTTCATATTACATTATGTGAAGTAAAAGAGCACAAAATAATCCTACAATGTGGTAGTTGCCCCGTTCTGAGGTATTATTGTTCACATATTAGCCCAGTCAAAATGACATTGCTCGGAAACCTAAGAGTCAGCTATAATTTGTCACATTGTTTCTAAATAATATTTTATATCAGATCTGGCTTATTCCCAAACAGCTCATGTTTCTGATAAAACCAATTCATGTTGTGAAATCTACTATCACAGAACTAGATCACAAGATAAAGCAAAAAGAAAAAAACTTTAATAGTTAACCTACTTAAAATGGTCTGCCTGATAAGTCAATGCATATTTGAAATATAGATGCTGAGACGTATCGGTGATGATACCAGTACACCAGTAATGGATTTGTAGCACCTTCCCCTCTGGAATAATCAAGGGTGAGAGAGAAATTGCAGAACTGCCACAATGAATGACCTTACCTGATAGGAGTTTTCTGTCTTTCTTGAAGCAAGTGAGAAGGGCAGGCTGTGCACAGCAGGCTATATTCTCAGCACCTTAATGAGAAAAATTGACCTGTTTATCCGCCAGCTGTCTCCTATGTTTAAAGCTAAGCTATTTTTGCATCCTTGTGTTCCTAAATAATAAAAAAAAAAAAAAACTCCATTTAACAAAGACTCCTTTAAAGACACGGTAAAATAAAATGATCAACAATAACATGTTTGAGAATAATGAGAACATATGAAAGTGGTTCATGTATTTCAATGCTGAATTCTACTTTATATTGCATTTATCTGCTCTTTCTTCCTAATCACACTGATTATTTTTGACACTGGTGACATCTACACGCGTTTGAAAATGAGGTGTTTTAGATGTAAAAAGAAAAAAAAATCAAAGAAAAAAGTAAGTATGGTTGTAATCTATGCTGAAGTAAGCTAATCTGTTTGGAATAATTCTACACTTATTACTAGGGAATTCTATTTCATTTGAAAAATCCAACACAGCTATAGTAGATAAATCTTAGAGAAGCAAAACAAAATGTTTGACTATGCTCTTCTAACAGAGCTGTACAGTGATATCACATAACACAGCAGTGATCTGTGTATAGTGAAAAGTACCATGATATGGCGGCTTAGAAAGAATATGCATACCTACTATTTATACTCTTTATCCCCATAGTATAAACCCTCTGAAATTAAAATTGTGATGTCATCAAGGGAGGACGCATTGATAACATCACGCTCTCCCATGCGACTATTAGGAAATGCTGATGCAGAGCTTCACAGGGAGAGCATCTGCAGAGGAGAACATACCTCAGATGGACTGCCTGAACCGGACGCCATAGAGTCACCGGCACAGAAAGAAGGTGGAGTCTGCAACAAGGAAGTGCTGGACAGCACTTCTTTACAGGTAAGAAAGTGTACTTTTTGGACAAAATTCAAAAGAAAAATGCATTTACTAAAAGCTAGTAATTAGTATAAATTAGCAAATGTGTTTTCTTCAATTTTGGCTGGAGTGTACCTTTAAGGTCTGGAGACTGACTTGGCCACACCATGACTTTAATGTAATTCTTTTTGAGCTACTCCTTTGTTGCCTTGGCTGTATGTTTTGGGTCATTGTGTTGCTAGAATACCCAGCCACGACCCATTTTTAATGTCCTGGCAGATGGAAGGAGTTGTCACTCAGGATTTTACAGTACATATCTCCCATTCTCCCATTGATGCGGTGAAGTAGTCCTGTGCCCTTAGTAGAGAAACAACCCCAAAACATAATGTTTCCACCTCCATGCTTGACAGTGGGGATGGTGTTCTTTTGGTCATAGGCAGCATTTTTCTTCCTGCAAACAAAGCTAGTTGAGTTAATGCCAAAGAGGACAATTTTTGTCTCATCATTAAAACAAAAACATTCACTGAAAATGTATATTAGAAGTCCAATAAATACCAGATATAAATAAAAAAAAATATTGCAAAGGACCAAACTTCCATACACTCAGAAGTGCCCCATTTCCATTGCAAAGGGTCTAAGATATACTCAGCACCACCCCCCCCCAAAAAAAACCCTGCCCAATGACACAGGTTAGGTTCAGTACAAAGTCACTAAAACATAGTAACATATTTATACAGTACCAAATCCTTCAAGACAGAGTTGGAAAAGTCCTAAGAAAAAAAATTCAGGCCCAAGATCATTCTAAATGCTTCAATGTGTCATGTAAAGGAAAGAGCATAATGCTCATGTGTGATGACCAAGGTGTCTTCTCTCTCATAAAGCTGCCACCCTCTGCTCTTACCCCACTAAACTAAAGGGAAAAAAATTATCCAGAAAACATTTAAAAATATTTAGCATCTTTGCAATGTTCAGAAATTAAATAGAGGGATCCTATCTCATCCCTCCACTAATTAAGCATTGAGTACTAAGAGAAAACAAGGAAAAATGTATCTTTGTTTATCCAGTAATTAAAAAAGAAAAATCTAAATAATGAAATGTTATCAATAATAATTTGTAATAAAAGTTAATCTTTTTGAGACTATGGGGGAATTCACCATAGTGCGAAGTGAGGTGTGGATCCTTCGGCTCACTTCGCACAGACTGTTATGCGCTTGCTGATGTCCTGCACACGGACATCAGCGAACGCTTTAAAGGGATTCCAGTCTCAGCGAGGCAACTTGACTGCTCTATAATGTTCTCTTTAAGGTGTATTTGGATTATTAAGCAAATAATAAATGTATTCAAAGGAATTGGTGCAATCTTTCTGACAGTTCATTCTGAACTTGACACTAGTGACCCTATAGTTAACTTTCTCATTAAAGATTGAGAAATAGAAGACTAATGCCTTTAATGGGAATATTCTCTAAAGTCTGAATTCAACTGTCGAATGATCAAACAGCAAATTCCAACAGCAAATCTGCAACTGCGACAATTCTCCCATTGTAAAGTCACAACTGCGACAATTTTAAAAGTTGCAGCTGTAACAATATTTCCATAGTAAAGTCGCGACTGTGACAATATTCTCATTATAAAGACACGACAGTTGCAGTCTATTGCGACTGTCTTCAGCTAGCGAATTCACACCTTTATGCAACAATTTGGACTTTAGAGAATAACCCCCATATAAATGTCTACCACTTTTCACCTAGACAGTGGGGATATTTTAATGTTAAAATTATTAACTCTACTGGAAGTATATTCATTAAAATAATTTTAGGACTACATGAACAATGTTCACTGACAGTATTTAAAATGGTGCAATGATTATTAATCTAAAACTAAGAGAATCCAAATAAAATAATTCTGTTTTTAGCTTTTGCAAATGAAAATGATTGATCTGCGGGCTGTATTAATGACGGCATTGATCATTGTGTACAGGGTAGGTTAGGGAAATGGATGTAACAATCATAGTTTAGAAAGTAAATTGCTTTTGCTTCAATTACTATTGTAGCAAGGTCCCAAAAAAATGATTACAGAAAACAAGATGAGAGGGGGAGACAGTGTGCAAGTGAAGATGAGAAGCAGACAAAGGTGGTGAATTAAGAGAGAGTTAGTGATTATCGGAATAGAAAACATTCTTACAATTACCGAAAGAGACATGTATGAAATTCTGCTTTCATAAGCACTATGTTTGTTTCTCAGGATCATTATCATTCAAGCATTTAATGGACACTATGAATGTTTTCATACACCCACATATCCAATGCCTTTCAGTCATAGGTATGTAAAGAAGCACATTGCATTATTTAGCAAATCCTTTACATCTATTTGGGTCTGGTTTTACATTTTTACTTTTAGCTTATTTCACACACAACAGCATTATTCAACACAATAGGCAATACATATCATGTTCTGGAGAGCCTTAAAGGATTTCTGTCTTTCAAAACTTGGACTGCATTGTTGCTTTCACACCACTTTTAAGTGCCTCTCACAAATCAAACTTTGTGCCCTAATAAGGGAAATTGCATAACACAACAACAAATTAACACATTCCATTTTCATTATACATTTAAACATTTAATACACCTGTTGTGGGCGAAATTTATTAAACTCGGAAAAGCCATTTGCGCTTTTCCGACTTTACTAACTTACTAACATTAGTGTAGTATAGTAATACTTTACATTAGTGTAGTATAGTAATACTTTACATTA
>WMED01001170.1:259-16730 GCA_019650415.1 Pipa parva
GCCGTAGTTTGGGGACCCCTGGTGTACATGATACAGTGTACTGTATGTGAAAATGGCTGCTACATTGGAGAAACTAGCAAAAAACTCCACATGAGGATGACCTGCATAGGCTATCCAGTCACCCTCCTAAGAATGAGGAACTCTGCACCCTAGTTGGAATACACTCTAACCTAAACAATCACTGCTAAAAATATGAAAATGAGAATACGCAAAGGGAACTTTCAAAACACACAAGAAAATCTTTTGAACTCAAATTGATTATGCATTTTAACATAAAAAATACAGGATTCAATGTGGATCTTGGATTTCATGTCTCACTATGAAAACTAAATTATGTATTTATTTATGTTTGCTTTAAAACTGTGATTGTCTCTGAAGCACAGAATATCACCCCCCTTACCACCTTTCTGCAATCTGTCGGCTCTAACCTGTTCCTAGCAGTATTTACACACCTGGTTGTTTTGTGCTTGAATAGTTTTTTTTTTTTTTTGTATAATGTCTTTTATGGCTTTGTAACTCAGTTCTAATTCCTAAATTCAGTATTGCTTGAGACTTGAGAAAGGGAGGACAGACCTCTTGAAAGTTTGTCTATCTAAACTGATTAGTCCAATAAAAAAGGTATCAATAAGTTTTTCAACACTCATCTTTTTGCATCATGACCGCATGACCACTCTACCCTACCATATATAAATATATATAAGTTAGGATACAGTGATTTTGTTAGTGCACAGATGCAAAAAAAGATTAGTATTGTGATATTCTGTGATACCTTGTTTATTGGACTAACAGTTTAGTTAGATGAGCTTTCAAGAGGTCTGTCCTCCCTTCATTAGGTTACAAGCAGTACTATATATATATATATATATATATATATATATATATATATATATATATATATATATATATATATATATATATATATATGAACTTAATAGATTTATTTAATGTTCCCTCACCTATTGTGATGATTTCTTTTCAGATTAAACTACAGATTTGGATAACTATCATGTGATGTGGAAAAGTAATGAAGATAGTTCAGTGGTACAAGTAAGCCATTTTACTGTCGACTACAAAGTAATACTTTTTCTAAAAAAAAAGAAAAAAAACCCATGTAAAATGAAACTTAGAATGTTACATAATGAAGTAATATGAAATCTGAATAATTGTATTTCTTTTAAAAACTGACAAAAGTCTGGTAAATTGTGTAAAGACAGTTTAACCAATAAATGCTTTGACAGCAGCTTTTTGCTTATTTTTGTGTAACGTGTGGCCTACTTTAGAGGGTGATTAGAGGTTAAAGGAGAACTAAAGCTTGTTTTCTCCAGGGGTGATTCTTAAGGGAGTAAATACTTACCAATCACTTCCTTGGCTCCAGCACTAACTCCTGCTTCAAGATTTCCCCAATGTTTTTCTCTTCTGTTGCAGCATCACAATCCTCTACAGGTTCACAACTCCTCTTCAACATCACTGTTATTTTCTTCTGTGCATGCTAGAGAAGCAGTTTGAAAAAGAAGAAAAAAAATCAGCAATATTGAGGAGGAAGCAGGAAGTGATGGAATAGAAGAGAAGTTGATCAGTTACATTTTAAGGCAGGAGTCAACGCTGGAGTAAAGGAGGTGATTAGTAAGTATTTCCCCCTTTCCCCTTAAGAATCATCTCTATAGAAAACAAACTTTAACTCTTCTTTAACAGATTGGGCTCACTCCAATGAGGAGATGCAGTCAGTTATGAGGTAAATAGCTAAAATCTCTTAAGCGTATATAAGCTGTGTATAGAAGGCTGCCAACAGGCCTGTTTGACCAAAGACTATGCAGTCATCCCAGTAAACAAGGAGAGCTCATTGACTCCCGTGTGGCTGCATGTGAACTGATAAGTTTAACTTAATGTATACTGGTTAATGAATAATGTGACTGGTTACTTTAAAGTATATCTTAGCTTTGTTAAGAAAGTAGTGCATCTTTGTGGAGAGGGCACACATTGATAATGAAATAAGAATTGTATGATTATGAAGGATGAGATCAGCATTTCCTACACCACTTAGAAATGAGAGTGTCTAGAAGTGGAGTTTTTCAGTCATGATTGGGCTCAGAGGATAGCAGGGCTGCTCTCTACAGCTAGATAAATATAGCCCACGATATGTTTTTACATATTTTAGTTATAGTTCAAACTGCACAGATATACTGCTTAATGCCCCGTGGGCCATCAATATTCTTTAGTGAGTACCCAAAAGCCTACATTACAGACTAGCTACCTCTGCTTTGTTCAGCATTGGATGTACTTGGGCACACTAAACAAAAGATTTTTTTTCTTGTCTCTTCAGTTCCATTGATTTAATTGCTTTCTACCGCTTTCATGTCTCCAAACCATCTACATTCTTTGACTGTCCTTTGGAATTTGTCATAATGGTACAGTTTCAAGTTCCATGAACGCCCACCAGGAGTTTTCCCTGGGTCTCTGTGGGCCATTCTGACACTGGGTTTACTAAGCTGACTGCCCCCCACTGTATTTGGCACATCACCTTTTCTTTATACCAAATTCATGCCAGGCATGTCATATTGTTAGGTATAATCTTGCAGTAAGCACTAACATTGAAACATAATGTGAGGACAATCTTCTGGTGTGATTCTGCCCTTAAAAATATAGATATGTTTCATAACAAATGTTATTAAGTGTCAAAGAATGTGTACTGATATGTGTATAAAAAATGTTGTTTTTTTTTATTTAAGTCATAATGTTTATGCTAAAACCAGAATAAAAGTTAAAAAATGTTTTATGTCAATAATTGTTTAATTCTGTGAATAGTAATTTTTATGTGAAAAGATAAGGTTTTGTCCATCAAGTAATAGTGTACAAAAGCTGCAAATTACACAGAAGTATTCTTATTGGCTGTATTGCATAGTTCTCTAAGTTATATGTAGATGTCAATATCAGGTTGCCCAGTTATTCGAATTAAGTCCAAATGGGTTGTGGTTCTGTGCACATATCAGCAGTCACAAATGTTTTTTCTGAGTGTTCAGTGGATTACATAAAAACATCTGACATTTGGTACTTTAACCAAATGGCCATTGTTTAGAGAAGATCTAGTAAGCATTCTGATGGGTCATACTATCATGCATTTTGATAACTTCTATTTCTACTATAAACATAGCTGTGTTCTTAATCATTCATTACACATGTTTTACAAGATTTAGGCCACTGACACATTGTGCAGTTTGCCATGTGCATTTTATTTTGTACTGGGGAAATGTATGCCCTATTAACACATGAACTAATGTGGGTAACCATAGACAGTTTTCTGTGTATATGTTTTACCTAGAGAAAATGCCTAAAAATTTTTTAACACAAGTTTTTTTAAACTATTTTTTTCCAATCTCAATAGATTTTACCAAACAATATATTGTTTTTTTGACACAAAGGTAAACTTTTTCTATAATATTTTTCCCTCTAATGACATAAAAAATAAACTGTGATTTTGTGAATGACCTTGGCAATCTTTAGTCTATTACTTCTATTTGGAACTAATTAGTTGAAACTTGACAATTGTAATGCTTTGTATGTTTTTTCGTTGCTTAGTATTTTGGTTAATAAGATTAAAAAAAATATTTTTAAAGCAACACATACCTAAAGGCATACACACTCGGTGTTTTTTACAGCTTGTATTTTGTCATGTGCCTGCCCCAAAGCCCCCATAGTCATATCTATTGCCCTGAGGAAAGACTGGGCAGCTCTAGTATTACTCATTACAAATGTCCGGGAAAGTCCTAGAATAGTATGGTTCTGCAGTGTATGAAGTGAAACCTGTGTAACAAGGCCCACTGAGAATTTCCTTAGTTTTATTGGAGCAGTAACAAAGTAAAAGTAGATATTCCTAGAGGATATACCTTTTATGCATATATTAATGTGAAATGAAAATGATATATATTTTTTCAACTATAGAGTTAGCACTTCACCAGGACTTCCTTGTGTTAGGTTTACAAAGCTCTAGACTTGGACACAATCATCCATTGCAGTTGAAAGACCACTAACACCAGAACAAGAATAATTATGGATTGGATTGACACAACCATTATCTCTTTTCTTAGTCCTTATAGTACCTGCTGTATCTTTAAAGCTGGACTCCTGTTTTATTTGTTTCATTTGATTCATTACAAATTTATTGTTGAAATTACACAGTTATCTAATAATGCCTCCATGATTATTATCTCCTTGCATAGGCAGTGCTTATATGCGTTTCATTGTATGTGTCAGTGCAAAACAATCAAATAGCAAAATGAATTGCACAGACAGTTGGCTTCCCAACTCTGCGCTGTTTTTAGGTCTCAGAGAATTCCTGCATTGACTTTTCATCTATTATAGCTGACAATTCCCTAGTCAGGCCAAGAGGCTCAAATCTCAGGTCCTCGGTTCCATCATGAACTGATTGATCACTTCTTTCCGTGACCCTCTTTAACCTGCACCCAAGCTCTCAAAACTTCCTTCTTTTCTCGTCAGGTAGCTGCTTTAATAATGTGAGATAGAGAGTGTTTGTGCCCCAGCTGTGGGATTTCGTTTTGCCTGCCACCAGTAAGTAAGGTTGTCAGCACATCTGTATAACTCAAAAGTGACCTGTCCAGGCTCACTGTTTGTTGCACTTAAGTCCATAAAATGCTAATTGTATCCGCAGGGCTTTGCGCTCTGTACCTTACATGACTGGTGTGCTTGCACCAGGATCACTGTTCAGAAAGTTCCATGTATTAGTTACATCGCTGGATGACATCATTTATGTCAAATACTTTATTTTAAAACACTGCAGAGTTTAGTATGAAACATAAGTTTCCTTTGTATTTCCTTCTTGGAGGATTTGAATAAGAAAGTCGAGTAAGTTAAAAACGTTGGTACCCTGGAGATAAATCACTGAATACAAATAAAATTATTTGCAATGCAAAATGCCTGTTAGTTCATAGGGAGCCAGTCACTGGCCATCTGACACTGGCTCTTTGAAAGCATCTGATTGATATATACAATAGATGGATGTGGATTGTAACTCTTTAGTACAGGGACCTCAGTCCTCAAATTTCCGTCAATACCTGGCACTTATATCTAGTGGTGTATCTTCATAATGATATACTTGTTATTTACCTCATTTGGACTAGGATAAGCGATTCTTCAATGTCTGGATGTTGGAATTGCATTGTTGGATTGTACAGCACTTCCTAATTTAGCTGTAGTTTATAAATAAAGTATACATACAAATAGCAATGTTGTTTTTTTCTGTCACTGGTCCTTTAAAGCTAATGCATTTGCTAACTTCTCTATTTGTAGTATATAAAAAAAAACAGCATTTAAAGGTATCTGTGTCCCAGTTTATTTTCACTGATTGCTCACTCAAATTTGATTTAATCTCTTGTAGCAGCATACATATTTTTGTTTTATTGGTCCATGCGCATGCCCAGTCTGACATCTAGTATTTACAACGACTCCAGTGGTGAGTGAAAGTAGCTTGTGCTAATGCAAATGAGTGTCACATCTGCCTTAAACATCCAGTACTATGCCTCTTTGTAGCTGTAGTGTTATATAATGTGTTCTTTTCAACTAAGAAGAAAAATCTATTTTTACTCAGTTCCTTCATGTTAAAGTGTTTCGATTATTTGAGACACAGCGCCAAATCCAAATGAAATGCACTGGCAGTTATGACATCCCCAGGCTTTAATTTCACATGGGCAATAAAGCATTAATAGCTTGCCACCTATTCATTTTTTGCTTTCCTGTGTATTGTAACATAAGGATTTGTAGTTTATATAGTTGAAAGAAAACCTTTGAAAATATACCCCCTGTACTACCAACAATTCCTGGATTACAAAATATGAATACAATACAGTACAACTGAGTTAAATCCCATTTTCCTTATTGGGGTTACCAGGCTGTTTTCTTTTGATCATGTTACCCTTGTTACAAACACATTCTTTGTTGGCTCTTCCTTGCCCTGCCATGTGTACAGTCAACTATCACCTAATTTGGCTGTCTGCCTTCCTTTCCATGCCAGTTTTATACCATAATACTGATCAACCCTGTAGTCTTTGTTCTTTGTGATTAACTACAAGTTTCCCTAACATTTCTTGATATATATATATAGGCTTCATCATATATCTGTTATGAACAATTTCATTATATCTATAAACAATGCTACTAAGTATAATCAGTAGATCAGGGCTGTCTGATTCACCGCTGTATACAAGGGCAAAACACTGTTTTCTCTCTCCTTAACTAAATATCAGCAAAACACAATTCCAAACATTGCACGTCTTGTGTATTGTATAGGATATTGTGTGATTTTAATGAATCCAACATTTTGGCTGCTCTGAAATGATTAATTCACCCAAATAATGGCCTTTAAGAAACCTACACAAGGAAAGGGGTCATGAAATTGTACACACACGCCCTCCTCCCCTGATGTGTTTATAGAGGAGGAAGAGCATAAGAGCAGAGACTGTACAGTTACTACTATTTAGCCCATATTCCCACCGCCTACTGGAATGGAAATACACCCTGGCCTGTGCCAGTACAGCAGCCTCCTGTTGCCATAATACTCTTATTTATAAACCTCGAACTACCATATTCCCGATTCCACAGTCCATTTGTAAACGTATGCCTTATTATAAAAACCTTATATAAATTATGTATATATTTGATCACCTAAATCCTTAATCACCCCACTTCTTAAATGTAAATATCACCCACCCTCTCCATTACACGGATCATCATTACAGTCTTGTGTCCCTCTAGTCGCTATGCCTTTTTTTTTTTTTTTTAATTCAGCCCATCTGGTACATAGACCCTGACATTTTTGCAACCTGCCTCTTAAACCCAGGAACATTACTGGACAGATTCCCTACCTCCAGAGGATTACTGTGCAAAGCAGCACTACCATATCAGCCTCACTACGCCCCTCCCCCCACCGCATCCTTTTAGAACTGTTAGAAATCTGTTTAGTGCTGTGTACAGAAATCTAACAAAAACATACTGACTCCCATACTGTCAAACGTGTTTGAAAGCGATTGTTTAAGGTTTAACAGATTGCGTGTCTTTAGTTTAAATATGCACATGTATGATAGAGTTAAAACAGTATTTGTGTTTTCTAAGTACTTGGATCCATGAAAATAGTATAAATCCCACACAGTATAACAGACTAAGCCTGCAGTGCATTGTACACATTCTGCTGTTAAAGGGTTAAAGTCAGGGTAGATATTTATATGAAGAAGGATGGGGGCCTCTGTTGTAGATTATATTTACATTTTGAATACAGGGGGCTAAAAATATACACTTTTTTTTTTTTTTTTTTACAGTTTAAGTGTAACTATGATTTGTAAATATCAAATTACAGAAAAGGTTCCCCCTAATTTTTATTAGCATAATTTACAGTTCTAGGCGTTTACAGGCAGGTATTTTTCCAAGATGAATTCCAGTATTTGTTAGTTGAAGCAGAAATATACACTATACAATGTTTTTTCTGGATATTGAATTTAAGAAATAGGCTTTCTGCTTCCTGTGCTGTGTAAAAGGGCTGCTTCCCTAGTGACTATATGTGTGGGTGTATGTTGGCAGACTTTATTGTTTGGCCTTCTCTTTCAGCGCCATTTTGAAGGCCTTCTCTTTATCTTTATTTTCAATCCTTAGTTATGATCACTGATTATTTTATTAATTACATAATAAATAGACCTTACTAAGTGTGTAATTACACATTTTTGCTTCATGTGCAAATTCACATATTGCTCTGGAAAAGTAATATATATTTTTTTAATAGAACCTATTATCAACTGTAAAAGTATGATATTTGTGTGGCATCTTTCAATAAAGAGCGATTTTATAATAATTAAACTTAACCCAGTGGTATTTGACATTCAGGCTAGAATCTCTGAACTTAAGACTAAAATATAAACGCGTTCAATTTGATTTTGTTTAAAATTAGCTTTTTTTGTAAATGATAGGACATTAGAAGCTATTAATTTATTATACTTGCTAAAATCAAAGTGAAGATGACCAGTAATATTATTGGTGAAATTAGTAATGAGAGGAATAATTTCTACACTAGCACTGCCTTTCGTTATCGAAATGCTCTAACTTATGCCTAGTTAAGTTTATTCAGCCAGAAATATGGTTTTAAACTCAACTAGATCATATACATTAAAACGGTCTTATTTTTTTTATTTATATTTTACACGCTTTTCATTTTATTAATTACATGTTAATTGACTTCACCTCTCAAATTCAGAACAAGATTTAAAAAAAAAGTTTTTAAACCTTAAAAAAATAAAAGCTCAATTATGTAAGATTAATTAACGTGGCAAAATCTCAACACATTTTATTATAAATACATTTATATAAACTAAGAAAATATGTACGATAAATAATTTTTACATTGCTAATAAAGACTTTAAATAAATAACTTAAAACGAAATATTATTAATCAACCCTATGTAACAAATCTAATCATACCTTAGAATTCCTGAGACTTCACATGTAACAAACTGATTCATTTGTCTAATCCTGGATTGCCTTCTAATCACCAAGCAATTTAAGTCGCTAATTCACTGTGTAAAATACATAAACACTGATAGGACTAGCGAGATTTTTGTTTGATATCTTAAAATAAATAGAGGACAATTTTACGCATCTGTGTACCTAAAGATTAGACTGTGCAAAAGAAAAACTAATAATAACTTTCGTTAAAAATCTAGATTTTGCAGATCTTTACTACAAAGACTGTTGGTGAGAAAGTCAATATCTTCTTCTGAGAAATGGACAGGACTATTGAGAGAGCCGTGCAAGCTGGAGATACCATCTGAAATGTGTAGGCAGGAGTCTGTAGAAAATAAAGTAAGGTCTGACAATAAGGAGTTGTCGTGGGTCTCTGAAAGGACATTGTCCAGGCTACCCACCTCTATTCTGGGCTCAGTCTCGTTAGTAGGCGTTTGGTAAAGAGGGCTTCTTGAGGTTAGCTTCTTATCTGGACAGCTGCTGGACAGCTGCAGCCTCAGGTCCGTAGTGGAATCCTTTTGGGTTTCTGAAGAGTAGTTATCCACCTCTCTTAAAGGATCAATTGTATCTAGTTTCTGGTTATAAACTGGGCTCTCATCTCCATCTTCGAGTGGCTCACAATCTTCAGAGTTGGAAAAGCTTTGATCACCATCCTGTGTGTCTTTGTGCTGGGTTTGTCTCTTGTGCTTCATTCGTCGGTTCTGAAACCAAACTTTGACCTGTCTCTCTGTTAGATCCAGCAAAGCTGCTATCTCCACCCTCCTGGGTCTGCACAGATATTTATTAAAGTGAAATTCTTTCTCTAGTTCCAGTAGTTGGGTGTTTGTGTAAGCTGTCCTCAGTCTTCTAGAACCGCTGTTATTGTCTTGGAGCCCGGGAGGTTCTGTGAAGAAAATATAGTCATAAACTAAACTAAAGCTTATAATTAGTCACAGAAAACGTCTGATCTAAGTAATTAACTGTTCTGCTACCAAGGGCTAGTGCTGTTCTCTGGCAGCTGCTGAATTGTTTAGCTTTTGCTGGTTGGAAACCAAATGTGTATGTTTCCACCTTGGGTTTAAACAATTACTACTGATCATCTGTACTCTACTGAATTCTAACTAAATATTTTCTTTCCAGTCTCCCCAAACACACACAAATTCATAGACATGCCCAAACACATACTAGAAACCTGTACACAATAATGCGATTTGCACAATATTGCAGGACCCGAATCAATGCATTGCAATAATGTTTCCAACATACAGCGCTTTCATAATCATGATATCATAGTTCCATACAATACAGACCTGCAGGGGACCCCCCTGCAGACTCTGGCGCAGAAATAATGGCTTGGGGGGACCCTTGATTGCCCTTCCTGGAGGATTTCTTCTCTTTCATCCAGGGGAACTCGGTAGCCAAATGGCTAGATTGGATCCCTGACTGCTGGGCCAGGCCATTCTCTGGTCGTTTTTGGCCTCTGGACCTGGGCTGGCTGCCGGAGCCAGGATTCAGGCTAGGGATGGTTTGCTCAAAAGGAGGAGGAATTAATGTCGAGTCCTTGATTGATGAAGTTTGAAATGTCTCCAGGACAGCAGGGAAGGACGTCAGGCACTCTGCTAGCGAAGGCTGGCTGTTAATAAAACCGATCTCCCTCTCAAATTCAAAATTCATGGCTTCCCTGAGCCAGCCTATGGATGGAAGATCAAATTTTAGGGTCCCTGAAATCCAGAGGCCCTATTATTGTATATTGCTGATAAATCAGGCTATGGGGACCCTGCTGTAAAAAACTGAAGACTGGGCGACTTGCAGCCAATTCCTGATCACATGACCAGGGCTGACCAATAGGAAATGCAGGCCTGCTGCAAAGAGAAACCATTATTATTGCGAATTAAATTCTATAAATGTGTGGGGGTTCTTCAAATTGCTCCATGCTTTTGTGCAGGGGAACTAGAAGGGTCATATTTCCACATTATAAAGACACCCAGCTAGGTGGTCACAAGGGATTTGTATGTTTGGCATTGGTAGTGTACACAAGAAATTCTGTCTTTCTTCCTTTTATACACACTAATCAGAGCAGATTAGTGTACATGGTCAGGATGCAACAAGACAAGTAGCCTATATTGCTAGGGAGATTTAGCAAGTCAAAGAAAAACATTATTTTCAGAACAAGTGAGGAACACTTACTGCATCTCAGGAATAAATCCTAATGGAGAGTCTGGTGAGTATCTGGGAATCCTAAAACAGCCGCAGAAAGAGAGTGATCAATCTCTTGAGAGGAGCGTAGATGTCACAAAGGAATTCCACCCATTATTGCGGCCGACATGGGAAAGAAGCTGAAAAACTTGGAGCTTAAAAAAACCCCCAAAATATTAACCCCGCAAAGTCAAGCAAAATGAAGAGAAGAACCTCAAATCCAGAGAGTTGCTGACCACAGTGCAGGGAACCTAATCTGGCACTGAGCACTTCTGCAAGCAGGCAAACTTTTATTAGTAAAAGAATCTGTGTGGGAGGTGGGTGTAAATCAGTGACATTTATACCAAAGCCCAGTGTGGATCATGGGTTGAGGAAATAATGTGTGCTTGGACTTCCTTTTGTTTACATGCATTTTAATCTGTAGCACAGAAGGCAACTAAAATGGTCCTGTGTTTGCATTTCTTCATTGTAGGACAAAGCAGAGGTTTTCGTTTATTATTTTTGTTTTGTTAAGAAGCCACGTTTACTCTTGATATTCTCTGTCGGATCCCCAGTGGAAAAATAATTATTTGGGGGATGTTAAAAGAAAACCTGTACGGTAAGAAATTAGTGTTTAACAAATCAGTGATTCTACTTATTTTATAGCATGGGTGTGTGATAGAGAGGACCTGGACTCTGCTAAACAGATGGCTAATTTATTAATACATTTTTTTTCTTTGTAAGCTATACTTTCTCTCTTCTGATCACCCTTGTATATAATGTATTTTTGTGCAGCGCAGCCTGTGTTCACTAACCACTTGGAGATCCTCCCCAGCACCCTGCACTATTCGCCATTTCTACAGCCCAGAAACATGGCGTCTGCTTCATTGTACAGAGCAGTGCATCTGACCAGGAGCTATTGTGCACGCATCTGTATGATGGGGACTAGATACTTTTCACCCATTGGTGTAGGATACAATTTGTTACACTTAAATTGAGAGGAAGAACTGATAATCTGTAACAAAAAAAAAAACCCTGAAGTTTTACTACTGACATCGATTTGTATGAGGCCTGAAAGCTACAGTGCTTAGAAGCTGTGTTCATCTTTATAACTGAACAAAGAGAGACAGTGTAAGTGATGTAGACTTAATACCGAATATCTGATATTTGATTCAAAGGATTATATTCACATTGTTCTTTCACTTCCTTACATTACTAACTAGACCTATCCAACAACATGCTCTCCTACACTGTTTACATTATTTCTATATATCCTGTTATTTTTAATTATTACTCTTTCAATACTTGTTGAAATTCTGATTTTTTTTCTTACACACCTATATTATTTCCTAATGATTTTTTTCCTATCACTAGGTAAAACATCCTTCCTTTTTATTTCTAATGCTTTTCCCAGTTTATTCCCTACACTTTGACACTACATCCCATATTTTTACTCACTCTTCTTTTCTTTTTTTCACAGTAATATCTGTAGATAATGTATACAGATAGACACCAGATGACTCTGCATTCTCTTCTCATGTGATATCTGCTCTCAACGAGAAATATGGAGGATGCTGTGGAGCAAATGTGAAATCGCTGGACACAAATAAAATGTAACAGTGCTGTGTTACTACACAGAGAGACTACATAAGAGCTGTGCTGTTCCTGTCACCAAATAGTCCAAACACATCTTTAACAGAAATTTTATTCCAGAGTTTGCTTTTTATTTTTTTTTTTTTTTGTTCAACAGACATTTTTTTTCAAAGAAAATTGACCTACAAAGAATGACTTCCAGAGGGTGTTTTGTGCAGCCTATGATGGCAAGGCTTGACAATTCAGTTGGACCGGCTTGTCATGCCCCCACAACAGTTACGTCATTTAGAAATACAAGGAAACAAAACTAAACAGCTCTCTAAAATACTAGAATTAAATAGGCATTTTTTTTTTACAATGACATGGAAAACACAAGTTTTTATAACAAGTAAATACCAAAAAAGTACAATTTCGCCTTCTTTTTTTTTTTTTTTTATAAATATGTTATTATGATGGATAAATAATACAAAAGAAAAGGAAAATATTTTTTTTCCGGCTCAAAGCAGCAATAATAAATATGTGTGCAGAAGACCACACAAGCCTGGCAGTCTCAAGAATTGAGTGAGATGTGCCTGCAGGCTGCTCTTCTCATGTAAACCTGTAAGTGCAACGGAGATATCCAGACAAAGAGCTTATAGCAAACACTGAACTAGCTAAATTCAATGAGCTTAGTCTGCCCAATACTCATCTCCTTAATATATACCCTGTATTCACATTAAGACGAGAGATTTTTATTTTTCTGTTTGAGTTAATTCTTGAAAGGACTGTGAGAATTGTACTTTTTAGGAATCCTATATCTGCTCTCACAGAATGTTGACACACAATGCAATTATCTAAATTGTACAACTTTCTTTTTGATCTTAAGGCCTAGTTTTCTACCACAAAAGAAATGCAACTTGCCTCTTATGTGACTCTAGGTTATCAATGTTTGAAGTAAAATAAAACAATGTATTTGTTGTCTCTTTCATGTACCCACTAGTAAATGATAATTGGGTCACTGTAAAGTGGCTGGGACCTGGATCCAGCTATTGGACCCAGAAGAGTAACCAACCATAGGGAAGATGTACTATTTTAATTTTAATCCATAATCACAAATCTTGACTTAATGACGTGGCCTTTAAAACCAGTGTGGTGAGCTTAAAGATCATAAACGTCAATAATTGCACCATGTAATAGAGATTTCTCCCAACACCACTTATCAGATAGATTCTTGATGATTGAATGATGATGTGTTCAGACTACAAGAAAAATCCTGTAACCTCTTTTATATTGGTTAGAAAACATTTAAGAAAAATATATCAACTCAAAAAGCTTAATTGTCCCCCGAGGTTATGCATGGGCTCAGTGCCCCCTGTAGTTAGCCAGCTGTGTTATTTCCTAATCACAAATGGGTCAGTTTGGGGGCTTCCTGGATCCTTCCCTGGTGGTGGGCTGACAGCTCTGTGTAAGTAGGATGGGGGTCACAAGGTGCATGATGCTGGTTGGTTTGCATTGCAGGAGCCCCATTATAGTCCATATTGGTGGGCTGGTGTGCAAGATGGTTAAGACCATAGAGAGGTGGGCCTTGTGCTGGAGCAGAATCCACATAGCTGCCCCCTACATACACCGGGCTTCCTTGCATATTGGGTGACACATAACTGCCCCCGTTCCCCTGTAAGCCATGGTGGTCATAATCAGCAGCTGTGCTTCCATACTTTTGCTGAGAAGGGCAGCCTTTCCCAGGGTTCTGATAGTAGGCATTCTGGTGTGATTTGTTAAATGGAGGTGATGAGGGTGCCTCATAATTTGCAGTCATTGAGTGCATTGAACCCATGAAACCAGCAGAAGACTGAATGCTCAGCGGTGGCGTACTAGTTGGTGAGGGTCCTCCTGAAGATGAAGACATGCCTTTTACCTTCTGATCTTTCTTATACTTCATTCTTCGGTTCTGGAACCAAATCTTTATTTGTCTCTCACTCAGATTCAGCAGATTGGCCATTTCCACTCTCCTTGGTCTGCATAGGTACCGGTTGAAATGAAACTCCTTCTCTAGTTCTACCAGTTGTGCGCTAGTGTAGGCTGTGCGCGCTCTCTTGGAGGCCGAAGAACCCGGGGGGCTCCTGTCACCACCACAGCTTTCTGTCGCTTCAAATGAAATAAAAGATAATTACTACACTCAGAAATTGAAAGCATAATTTCGTAATAAATTCCCTTACATAGCTCAGGCCTGCATTAGCCTGCACTTCATAAGGCTGGCATTTATTAAGAGGTCTGCTCCCCAACGCTGCCCTGTTTTATGGAGATTTGATCAAGCAATGTAGACAGTTGCTTTATGACCTCGTCTTTATGATCGAATTATGTTTTTTTTTTTTTGTTGCAGATAACTGCAAAGCGTTATTAGGGGGTAGACCCATAAACTACCGGACAATACCTCTTTTATGGTCACAAAACTATTTACATAAATCAGAGCATGGATAATTAGGGGTGGTTTCCTTGATTAGTTTTTTATAACAAGATTTAATAACGTTTTGTAGACACTGCATTTACAGAGTACCCTGGTCTACCAATGGATCGACTGCATTAATAATTCATAACTATCTGCTCTGTAGGGATAATAAAACATATATATATATATATATATATATATATTTGCCACACCAGCTTCTATGTAGTTTTACAGCCACAAACACCCCCACTGTATACAAAAGCACATTCAGTTTCCTAGATATTAAAACAATACCATAACCTATTCAATTCCAGGCCTAGCAAGCAGGCAAGCATTGCTTGGCAACACAACACATGCCCCCTCTCACATCAAAGGCACAGAAATCAGTGGGTGGCTTGTACCTGGGGTGGGGGGACTGGATTTCTGTTTTGAGTTTTGCCTGGACTCTTTCATCCATGGAAAAATCTGCTTGCTGGTTGGACTGGAGCTGATCTGGGCTTTAGCCGGAGAGTGCTTGTTGGCCCCTGGCTGGGCATTGCTGTTATTATTACTGCTGTTGGCAGGGTTGGCTGTTGGAGACTGGGGTTGGTGCTGTTCAGAAGAAAGGCTGGATCTCATGCAACTTCCATTTAGGTTTTTAGGCTTGACCAGTGGCCCATTGTTCCCCAGGGACTGCAATGAACAAGAGGATCGCTGGAATTCATTGTCGATGTGAGACGATGTGGGAAATGTTTGTTGGGGCCCTTCGTACCCCAGACTCCCCGCCTGGTACGGGTAACCTCCAAACAGTGTGGGGTTGTCATAGTAGGATGCTTTCTGCATCTCCAGGATCCCCAAAAAGAATTCTTACTGACTCCGAGGGTTTCCCCACCCTTGCAGAATAACATTGGCACCTCACGGTTACCTGGCACTGGATATATTCGGTGTTGTATTTGTGGTGACCTAAAAGATCAGAAAGCAAAATAAAACACATGAAGCTTTAGCGTTGCTTACAGTGACAAAAAGGTACAAAAATAAGTGCTGAAAATGGCCTCTCTCTACAGCATTACATGTTTACAAGCCTGTGTTTGTCCTTCTACAATGTACGTAAATATTCAAATGTAACCCCTTCCCTGCCAGATACCAGTGTAGCATTTGTATTTTTTCTATAGCTTGCTTTCCAAATGCCAGTATTCCATGCGATTTCTTTTGGCAAGTGCTCCAACTGATTATATGGCCTTTGTGGATCAGACCCTAATTACCCTTGTAAGTATTTGTAAGCCTAAAATTCACCTGCAACAAAGTGACAAACACGTTTAATACAGAGACGTACGATTTATTTGTATATTTAATAGGCTCTGTCTTTGATTTGACACAAGGCAGGTTTCCCCACACTGGCTTTATTGTTTTCCTACCAGTCCCTTATCTTCAACTTGCCTTGTATAATTTATACATAGACAAAATGCTTCAAAAACAACTCAAGTCAGGTGTCTGTAGCCAAATAATATAGAAACCCAAGCTTGGAATAAGAAATAATCTTTTTTTCCTACCATCCAGTGGAAACAGCTCAATCATGAGCATTTCACATTCCCCTCTTTTAAAGTCTTTACCAAACAAAAATATCCCAAACCGGTAAAACTAGCTCGAAGCCTTCAACCATGGCCCCAGAATCCAGGATAATAGCATCTGTCCTAAAGCGAAGGCTATGATGTATGGGGGTCAATGGTACTCTGCAACCGCCCTACAATCCCTTTTATTCTTCACAAGCAGAAATCACAAACGGATTTATCTTAGTATTATTCTAAC